>CM029017.1:90410526-90635086 GCA_016801055.1 Panax notoginseng | reverse complement strand
AAAAGAAGTTTGTAAACCTTATGACCCCGTCAAAGGTATATTTTATGGTAGTAAGTCGCCTAGACAAATGAAATGTCTGACGATTATGCAGGCCAAGAAATTGTGAGTCAAGGCTGTGTGGGCTATTTAACTTACATAGTCGATACACAGAAGAAGAGTGTGAAACTGGAAGAGATACCAGTGGTGAGGGAATTTGAGGATGGTGTTTCCTGAGGATTTACCAATACTTCTGCCTGACAGAGAGATTGAGTTCGTGATCGACTTAGCGCTGGAACAACACTGATGTCGAAGGCCCTGTACAGAATGGTCCGTAGAAATGAAGGAACTGATGGTACAATTACAAGAACTGTTAGACAAGATGTATATTCAACCAAGCGTTTCACACGTGGGGAGCGCCAACCAGTGTTATTCGTGAAGAAAAAGGATGGGTCGATGTGTCTTTGCATTGATATAGAGAATTGAACAAAGTCACTATTAAAACAAATATCCATTACCAAGATAGATGACTTGTTTGATCATTGAAGGGTGCTACATACTTCTCGAAAATAGATTTCAGAAGTGGGTAACACCAATTGAAGGTAAGGAGGAGGATATACCTAGACCGGCATTCAGAACTCGATATGGACATTATGAGTTTCTGGTGATGTCTTTTAGTTTAACCAATGCACCTGCTGCATTTATGGATTTGATGAATAGGGTGTTTAAACCATTCTAGACAAGTTTGTAGTGGTATTCATCAACGACATTCTGGTGTATTCCAAAACTCAAGAAGAACACGTGGAACACTTACGTTTGACATTGGAACACTAAGAAAAGAAAAATTGTACGCAAAATTCTCTAAGTGCGTAATTTGGCGAGATCGTGTACATTTCTTGGGCACGTGAATTGACAATGATGGATTTCAGTGGATCCATCAAAAGTGAAAGCTGTAATCAATTGGGAACAACCAAAAAACCATCAGAGGTAAAGAGTTTCTTGGACTGGCCGGTTATTATAGAAGATTTATTCAAGATTTTTCTAGATACTCACTCCGCTAACAAATTTGACCAAGAAAGCGGTAAATTTGTTTGGACGGAGAAGTGTGAAGAGAGTTTTCAAGATTTGAAGAAGAAGCTAAGTGTGGCACCTGTGTTATTATTACCAGATAGTATAAGAAACTTTGTGGTATTTAGTCATGCCTCACATAAAGGGTTGGGTTGTGTTCTTATGCAGAACAACGAAGTATTTGCGTATGCATCAAGACAACTGAAGGATTATGAGAAACGTTATCCGACTCATGATTTAGAATTAGCTGCAGTAGTTATTTGCTCTGAAGATATGGATACACTATCTCTATGGAGAAAAATGTGAGATCTATACAAATCATAAAAGTCTGAAGTATATTTTCACACAAAAGGACCTGAACATGCGTCAAAGAAGATGGATGGAATTGATAAAAATATACGATTGTGAGATCTTTTATCACCTGAGCAAAATGAATGTGGTTGCAGATGCTTTGAGCAGGAAAGATCGGGAGAATTGATGCTGATAACTACTCAGGAGGAGCTTATTTCAGCAATGACAAAGCTAGAGTTGAAATTAAATTTCCAAAAGAATCCATAAACGACTATTCCAGATAGATGCTAGTGTAACTTTGGTTGACAAAGTGAAGAGTGCTCAACTACAAGATAAAGAATGCGAAACGATCAAAGAGAACGTGGTTGAGGTAGTGATGTAAAATACAAGATCGATACCGAAGGACTACTACGGTTCGAGGAAAGAATTTGGGTTCCCCAGTACCAGAGCTTAAAGACGAATTCTTAACCGAAGCACACAACACAAGATATTCGATTCATCCAGGAAGTACAAAGATGTATCAAGATTTGAGGTGACATTTGTGGTGGCCGAACATGAAAAGAGACATTGATGAATGTGTGGCAAAATGCTTGACATGTCAAAGAGTCAAGGCGAGCATCATAGACCAATCGAATTACTTCAACCATTAGAAATACCGAAATGGAAGTGGGAACACATCACAATGGATTTTGGTGGGTCTTCCAACTACTCAGAAAGGATGCGATGTGATTTGGGTGATAGTGGACAGACTGACAAAAATCACACTTTTTGCCAATCAAGATTAAATTTAATCTTGATCAATTGGCAATGTTGTACGTTAAAGAGATCATTTCGAGGCATGGAGTGCTAGTGTCTTTGTATCTGATAGAGATCTGTGATTTACGTCAAACTTCTGGAAGAGACTACAAGAATGTATTGGAACACAATTGCGAATGATTACATCATACCATCCGCAAACCGACGAGCTAAGTGAACGAACAATCCAAACGTTGGAAGATATGCTGAGAGCATGCATCATGGATTTCAAAGAGAGCTGGGAATGTGACACCCCCAAATCCTGATACTTCATTTCCTCAAGATGGGCTCACGTAATCAAAACATTAATTTCTAACTACCCATTCATAATATACTTGAATAGTAAAAGAAAACATGCCCATACAGGATTAAATTTAAATAAACATCTCCCAGGTTATCTAACCTTTAACAACAATCATTCAAGTGCGGATATAAATAACTTCATTACAATCATTGAACCAAATTCTGAAAATAAACTATCAAACTATTACAAGTCTTCAGCATTTATTCATCTTTCCTTTTCCCTTACTAGTGCTCGGTACGTCACCAGTTTCAACTTTAGCTGTAAGAAATTTTACAGGCAAGAGTGAGCAAACAAGGCCCACTTGAAATAACAATAAGTAAATCATTAAACTTTTACATCAATTGCCAATATCAGGATCAATAGAACTGAGCAATATATTCTATTAACTTTCTGAAAACTTTAACATTTACTGAGGGTCTAATGACCACGAATCATGTCCACAGTTATAAGTAATCTTTCTACTTAAACTTTAACAGTCATAAGACTATAAGGACTCCACGTACTTAGGGGGATCAACCCTTCATACAATGTATTGTGCACAATCATTTCAACGCTAAGCATAAACCTCTATTAAAAGAGTTGTTCATCTCAGTATTTAGAATACAAGTCCGCACCAAAGTAAGTTTGGTTTGGATAAGCTTTCAAGAAAATTTGGAGTTTAACGAACATCAACTACGGAGTAGTTGAATAAAACCAATAACACTATACTATAGAATAATCGTGATTGAACCAATCATAGCAAGTCATGCATTAGGAATAATCTAACATCATACAATTTGAATAACTATAGCATACCTTGCTTGAACAACACTAAGCCAAGGTTAATTAGAATTGAATAATAAACATGCATAGCAATTTAGTTATACATGAAAATTCATAATCGTAATACAAGAATAACTTGTTTGTCCTCAAACCAAAGTCTAGACGACTTACATCATTATAAGATAATCGAATTGAAACAATAATTAGCTCAATTATAAGATAGAGTTAGAAAAACTTGCACAATGAAGTTTTGAATTAGAGAACTTGCCTTTAGCACAAGCTAAACCATTACCACTTGAATTAATACCCTATACATATGTCATACCGACATAGTTAGTCATTACCAACATTGTATATTTATATAAACAAATGTATTCATCATATGTGTTAAATTACCCATTCACATAATCCACTATGTTACAAGTAGGTAACACTTAATAACATGATCATTCATAGTTTTTTATACTACTGAAATTATCATTTAACATTATTATTATCAATACATAACATTTATTTTCAAGTTTTGTACTCTAAAACAAAACTGTCAGAACATTCTGCTAACTCCGCTGCGGCGCCACAGTTTACACTGTGGTTCGCGCTGCGGCGCTGAGTTGGCGCTGCGGCTCAGGTCACAGCCATTGGTTGCCGCTGCGGCGTGGCGCCGACGCTGCGGCGCAAGATTTGTACTGCTAGACCGCGCTGCGGCGCCAGAGACCAGAATTCGGCGACCAAACTCGACAACAGCATGAACAAAAGCCAAATTGGCCAAAAAGCTCGAATCTAATAGACTGATTATCATATAATACACATATAAACTTCATATAAATATATTTTGAAGACTTCTAACATGTTTCTACTCTCATAAAATAACATAGACATCAAATATACAACACCCAATTTCAATATTTTTGACAAAAACTCTATTTTTGATATTTTCAAAGAAAATCAACACTGTGATTTTGTTTTTCAACCAAAACACTAAATTTAAAATATCATGATTATGA
The DNA here is from genome assembly GCA_016801055.1 of Panax notoginseng. Lineage (NCBI taxonomy): Eukaryota > Viridiplantae > Streptophyta > Magnoliopsida > Apiales > Araliaceae > Panax > Panax notoginseng. The sequence continues at coordinate 90,630,886 of CM029017.1, read as the reverse complement.
TTTTACATACTCTAGCAATTTCAAATATCAATTTATCAATTTAACAACTAATTAAACCTTAATTTCTATTTTAAATTAAGCCATACTCATATATTTTTCATATAAACACTCTGTAATATATTTGCTTCTACAAAACACATACATACATGAATTACTATATCTATAATCATATATAACTCATGAAATAACCTTATAATAAATAATATCATACTAAACTATATTCACAACAACAATTTATCTTTTATAAAAAATTTCACAGAGAACTTTTTGGGGAAGAAGAAAAACTAAGCTTTTAAAGAAAAGGTTAAGCTCCTACCTTTGATTAAGAAGATGATGGCTACTTTTGATTATCAATGTCTTTTCTCCAATTCCTTTATCAAAACCTGTTAGAATTTCTCTCAAATTCTCTCTAATTTTCTTCCTCTCTTCTTTTCTCTCTGTAAATTTTCACTGAGCCTTTCTTCTCCCTAACTCTAACATATATAGAATATTATAACGTATATAGTAATAATATATTAATGATATAATATAAGTACTGATATAATTATATAATCAGTTATTTTTATTTAAAAATCAAAAGCCATAAGGCTTATTTGGCTAATCAAAATAATATAACTCATTAACCCTTACACCTTGTTTGGAAAATCTAATTAAAATAAATGGATTAATCCTTATACCTTGTTTGCTAAAATATTATTAGATTAAAGACTTATTATGCAATAAGACATGTTTGGCAAAAACTAAATTAAAGTCCTTTAGCTTATCTTAATAACTCCTTTATAGCAAAGTTATTAGCCACACTTTTATTTAATTAATAAATCATTAAAATATTAATCTATTAAATTACTTTAGCACATAATTTAATATCACATAACTATAATTTCTTTTATAATTATAATTTTATTTAACCAACTAATATTTTAAATTACAATTTTCCATTTAAATATTATAATTTATTTAAATCACTGTAAGCTCTCTAGCTTACTTATTAAATTAATTTATTATATAATCTCATAATAATTAATTTCTTAGCTCCTTAATTATTTATTCAACAAATACAAATAATTAACTAAACCACATCAACTCAAATTGCCACTAAATACTTATATAATTTCATTAAATATTTAATATTGCAAATAAATATTTGATATTTAATGTAAGACCCCAACTTTTATAAATAAAGATGAATTTTTTATAAATATCATTTTTGAATATTATGGAGTTAATTTGATATAATGTTATAGTTGTGGGTAATATTTATAAATTTTGTAAAGTAAGCAAGTTGTTTTAAAATATTCGTTTGGTCGGGAATATTCTTTTTGTCGGGGAATATTCGTACAACGGCACAATCATTGGTGGACCCCACAACAAAAGTATAGTCGTAGTTAGAAAACGACAAAATTATCTTTCTATAAAAATAACGGCTGAGGTGTTACCATTAAAACCGTTAAAACTGTTGAACTACCCGGTAGTAAAAGTACAGTAATACGCGTGGTTGCATAGTAGCACACGGTATTGATTATTGATGCTTACGTGAAAAATCACTCAGCTATACTCAATTATTGCTACAGTAATTGCTGCATCATATCTCTTAAATTATTGTCATAGTATCATCTGTATAATATGTTATATAATTATTAAATCAATAATTGAGACGTTGTGGTAAGTTTGGTTATATTTTATGGGGGGCCATATGTCATCATCTAAGAGTCTCTTCGTTAATAGTAATTACCGTCGTCAATAGTATTACCTTGGTCAATAGTAATTACCTTCGTCAATAGTATTTACCTTGGTCAATAGTAATTACTTTCGTCAATAGTAGTTGTCCCTTCAATATTACCAAGAGTCATTTGACCCTTCGTTAAGACCAAGAGTCATTTGACCCTTCGTTAAGACCAAGAGCCACCCTCAGTTTTTCTATAAATAGAGGCCTAGGGCTTCATTATTTTTCACAACGAATCATTCAAGCTATAGAGAGAAAAAGTATAGAGAGAATAAGAGAGAGAGAATAAAAGTATTCTGCTACTTCACTTTCCAATATCCAGTCTTTTAAGGTAGGGAATATTATTTCTTTTTTATATTCATGAAGAAACTTCTGTTATTCCATTCTTTAAATATTCTGTTGGAATAACCAGTATATGCGGTCTACCCTATACTTGGTGATATTCTTCAATTATTCTGTTGGAATTCCTGTCTGTGTGTTTTTACATCGACTTGTTCCTCTTGTTATTATTCTGTTGGAACATCCTGTCTGTGTGTTTTTACACCGGACATGGTTCCATTATTATTAATCTGTCGAATATCCTTCTGTGCGTTTACGCCGGATGTGACGCCCCCAAAATAGGTATATCAACACCCATTCTGAGTCGCCAAATACATGGTACAGAAAGCAACTACAACTTCAATAATACAATTGTCGTGCAAAATACGACAACACATACTGTGAGTTTAAATACAAATATTGTCTTCTAGACAATATCCACACTCAAATAAATCCTCATTACAATTATTCAAACACTATTTTACAGAAATAGTGAGGACTGCTAATACATCTTTCTAGAACCATCACTCCATACCCCGACTAGATCCTGCTATGTTCTCACCTCCTGAGAAGAAAAATGGAACAAAAAGGAAAAGGGTGAGCTCAACTAGCCCAGTAAAGAATATTATGACTAAGATAATATACAACAAATTATCGTTAGTCTTCAACAGGGAAAAATCTGATAAAATATAATCGACAACAAGTTTTAGATCAACAACTGCAGCGGAAACAGCAAACCATTAGAAGAGTCAAGTAGAGAAAGAATTCTACTATCTTCTAAGATTTAAAAGTCCATCATCAATATTTTATCCCTGTAACATCAATTAATAATCATCTTTAACCAAATATTCATCTTTGCACTACAGGCCAAAGATATTCATTTGTATCATCAGTCGGTCATGTTCATCTCAACACCTGTTCATCTTTGCACTACAGGCCAAAGATATTCATCAAGTAATTATACATCTTTGCACTACAGGCAAAGATATTCAGTAATATCATCATTTAGGACTGAGGATGATGAAAAATATCTTAAAGAGAACGAATCCAATGAGACAGAAGGACAAATAGTAGGGATTCGTATAACAGTTTATCCAAGATCAATAATACTTCATAATAATCAATTGTGAAGCAGAATTCAAAAATAAAGATCAAAACATGGATACAATCAAAGATAGTAACCATAATAGACATCTTGGACAAAAAGGAAAAATTTTATTTTTCGGTGAATAGTGCCGTATTCGTGAATAGTGCCGTATACGTGAATAGTGCCGTATACGTGAATAGTAACCCCGACACAAAAAGTTCCAAATTTGATAAAAACTCATATCAATATTTCAGCATAATGATATTGAAGAAAATAATATCATTAAGAAAAATAATATCCCTTACCTCAAAATATCAGTACTTCTGGTCGGAATACCGGTATAAGGCTGAAAGAAACTTGCTCTGATGAATAGAAACTCTCAAAGTATCTAAATACTCACAAAATACACTCAATAATCTAGAGAGAGAAAGAGAGAAAACTTGTTTCTGGTGTAATTTTCAATTCTAACTTAGCCCTCTATTTATAGGAAAATTTTGGTAGGTTTGACCTGCAACCTGATGGCTTTACCTGCTACTATTCCCACCCACCACATTTGAAATATAATTCAGCACATTTCTTCACCAACCACAAGTGGGGCCCACCAATTCTAGAATTTTCCATCAAAATGATAAACTCCGAAAATTCAACAATTTCTGAACCAGTCATCTTGTAAAATTCATAATAAATCATACGTTCATTTTTAACGGTTCAAAATTTGTGGACATATACTCAACTTATATATGTATAACATATCCAAAAATTACCACGATCCAACGGTCGGATTAAAAATTATAACCCCCGCAAAATATCTCAAAAACCCTGATTTTTAATACCTCCATTCCGACAAAAATATGATAAAAACCTCAACATTAACTCCTTCATTTTTAACCAAAAAATATATCCCTCATTTATATCCACATAAAATAAATATTTCCTTATCATATGAATCAATAATTAATTATTCACAAATAATATTACAGAATCACATTTATGACAACCAGGCCGTTCCCAGGAAAGAGGGGGCTTTCCAATAAGGATTTCTCCTTACTGGCGCGCAATTAGATGACCAAACCTCTCCTTAGACAGAACTTTCTAGACATTGCCAATAATGTTATCTAATAATATTATTCAAATAATATGAATTATTGATCTGATAAATGAAAATACTGTGCAGCAACAATTATTGAAACAACAATAATATAAAATATCAACGCAGCAATTATTGAATCAATAAAATAAAATATTGAACATATTCTACTGTAACAATTATTGAGTAGTGCCTTCTTACGTACGAATCAATAATTCAATATATGTGCAACCGTGTGCTACTATCATTTATTACTGTATTTTAACCACCGGGTATTTAAACAGTGTTAACGGTAACAACTACGCCGTTATTAATAAACAACTTATACTTGTCGTTTTCTTCATCCAATCGCTTTCCGTTATGGGGCCCACACAAGGCTGCGTCGTCGTACGAATATTCCCCGACAGCAAGAATATTCCACGACCAACCGAATATTCACCGACCAAAAATAAATATTTTATAACCACTTGCTTATTTTGCAAAATTTGCACATTTCACCCATAACCAAAGTATTATATCAAATTAACCCCTTATTATTCACAATAATATTTAGAGAAAATTTGATTTTATTCATTAATAAGTTGGGGTCTTACAACCTCCCCTCCTTATGAAATTTCGTCCTCGAAATTGACGTACGTACCTGATGTTTCAAAAAGGTGAGGATACCTCGCTTTCATTTCTGATTCCAACTCCCAGGTCATTTCTTCAATAGCATGGTTTCTCCACAAAACCTTAACTTGTGGTATAACCTTCGTGCGTAGGACATGCTCTTTCCTATCCAAGATCTTAACAGGTACCTCCTCGTACGTTAAATCTTCAGCTATCTCGTCTGGTTCTAACTCAATAATGTGGTTCGGGTCTTTAACATATTTACGAAGCATAGATATGTGAAAAACATTATGAACACGAGACATGCTTGGAGGTAATGCGAGTCTATATGCCACATTTCCTATTCGCTCAAGAATCTCAAATGGACCAACAAATCTTGGATTGAGCTTTCCTCTCTTCCCAAATCTTGTAACTCCCTTCCATGGTGCAACACGTAACAATACATGATCCCCAATATTAAATTCCACGTCCTTCCGATGAAGATCCGCATAACTCTTTTGTCGATCCTGTGCCGTTTGTATACGTTGTCGAATCGTTTGGATCTTCTCTGTAGTAATGCGTACCAATTCTGGTCCCAACAATGTTGCTTCACCCACCTCGTCCCAGCATACTGGAGAACGACATTTTCTTCCATACAACGCCTCAAATGGAGCCATACCTATGCTCGCCTGATAACTGTTGTTGTAGGAGAATTCCACCAATGGTAGGTACTTATCCCAACTCCCTTTGAGATCTAAGACACAAAGTCTTAATAGATCTTCAAGAGTTTGAATAGTCCTCTCTGATTGTCCGTCCGTTTGAGGATGGTATGCTGAACTGAATCGTAAATCCGTGCCCATAGCTTTCTGCAAGCTAACCCAAAATCGTGAAGTGAATCTTGGGTCACGATCCGAAACTATGGATACTGGCATGCCATGCAATCTCACAATCTCGTTCACGTACATACTAGCAAGACGTTCAAGGGAATAAGTCTCACGTATCGGCAAGAAATGAGCGGACTTGGTTAATCTATCAACAATAACCCAAATCGCATCTATGCCTTGAGAAACCTTGGGAAGACCTGTAACAAAATCCATAGTAATGTGTTCCCACTTCCATTTCGGGATCTCAAGTGGTTGCAATGGACCCTTTGGTACTTGATGCTCCGCCTTTACACGTTGACAAGTTAAACACCTCGAGATAAACTCCGCGATCTCTCTTTTCATATTGCTCCACCAAAATGTATGTCGAAGATCGTGATACATTTTGGTACTCCCAGGATGGATTGCAAACGGTGTGTTGTGTGCCTCCATCATTATTCTATGCTTCAAGTCAAAATCGTTAGGAACACAAAGTCTGGAGTTGACTCGAAGTATTCCTTCTTCATCGATTCTTGCTTCTGGAATAGCACCTTCTTGCACTTTCTTCTTCATACGCATCAGCTCTATATCCGTAGCTTGAGCAGCTTTAACTTTATCGATTAAAGTCGGTTCTACTCGTATATTTGATATCATCATGTGGGTACTTGGAGCCTTCATCTCTATCTCCATCCTTTGCAAGTCATACAAAATGGGCCTTTGTGTTAAAAACATTGCACTCGTACCCGCATATGATCTTCTACTCAATGCGTCAGCTACTACGTTTGCTTTTCCAGGATGGTATTGGATGGTATGATCGTAATCTTTCAACAGCTCAAGCCAACGTCGTTGCCGCATGTTGAGTTCCTTTTGGGTGAAGAAATATTTGAGGCTTTTATGATCTGTATAGATCTCCACTTTCTCCCCATACAGGTAGTGTCTCCAGATCTTCAACGCAAAAACGACTGCTGCCAACTCCAAATCATGAGTAGGATAATTCCTCTCATATTCTTTGAGTTGTCGTGAGGCATAGGCTATGACTTTCCCATGTTGCATGAGAACACATCCTAACCCTTTGCCTGAAGCATCGCTGTAGATAACAAATCCATCCGAACCAGATGGTATTGTCAAAACAGGTGCCGAAATGAGTCTCCTCTTGAGTTCTTGGAAACTCTTCTCGCATTCCTCACTCCATACGAATTTTGTATCTTTCCGAGTCAGCTGAGTTAACGGAGTAGCGATTCGAGAAAATCCTTCCACAAATCTCCGATAATAACCAGCTAAGCCCAGAAAGCTACGTACTTCGGTTACCGACTTCGGTTGCTCCCAACTTTGTATGGCTTCAATCTTCGCCGGGTCGACAGATACTCCATGTTTTGACACCACGTGCCCAAGGAATGCTACTTCCTCAAGCCAGAACTCGCATTTCTTCAGTTTGGCATATAGCTTGTTTTCACGAAGCCTTTGCAGTACCAGCTTCAAATGGCGCTCATGATCTTCACGGCTTTTGGAATAGATGAGGATGTCATCAATAAAGACAACAACGAACTGATCCAAATATTCTTTGAATACACGGTTCATCATATCCATGAAGGCAGCAGGAGCATTAGTCAATCCAAAAGACATTACTAAGAATTCATAATGCCCGTACCGAGTTCTGAAGGCAGTCTTTGGAATATCCTCAGTTTTAATCTTCAGCTGATGATATCCAGAACGAAGATCGATCTTTGAAAAGAATTGTGCTCCTTGCAACTGGTCAAACAGGTCATCAATGCGAGGTAGCGGATACCTATTCTTGATGGTGACATGGTTCAATTCTCGATAGTCAATACAAAGTCGCATACTCCCGTCTTTCTTCTTTACGAATAAAACAGGAGCACCCCAAGGAGACGTACTAGGACGAATAAAACCGATGTCCAACAACTCCTGTAGTTGGACTTTTAACTCCTGAAGTTCAATAGGAGCCATTCGATATGGGGTTTTAGAAATGGGCTTTGTACCGGGTTCAAGGTCAATAAAGAATTCAATTTCTCGTTCCGGGGGTAGACCGGGAAGTTCTTCAGGAAATACATCGGAAAATTCTCTAACAATAGAAATATTATTCAAATCTGACTTGTCTTTGTTCAAATCCATAACATGGGCTAAGAAAGCTTGACATCCGTTTTTCAATAAACGAATAGCTTTGTGGCTTGATATGACAGTGACTGATTTTAGTGGTTTAGTAGTTTGAATTCGTATGACAGGTTGGTTAGGAATATGAAAACTAACAACCTTACGAAAACAATCAATTTTAGCATGATGAGTGGTTAACCAATCAATTCCTAAAATCACATCAAAAGCAAGTATCTTTAAAGAGATAAGATCAACAGGTAATGTGATAGTGCCAACTTGGATCATGCAAGATTTATAAACTGTAGATGTAACGAAGGTTTCACCCAACGGAGTTTCAACAGATAAGTTAAAGTCCAATTTCTCCGGAGTCAAGTTTAAACGTTGAGCACAAGCAGGAGAGATAAAAGAATGGGTAGAACCGGTATCTAGTAAAGTATAAACTTCGCAAGAATTCAAGATTAGCTTACCCGTGATCACCTCGTTCGGGTTTCTCACGTTTTGGCCAGTTACGACAAACGCTCTTCCAGGAACCGCTGATTTCGCCTTATCCGGGACAGCCCTTGGAATCACCACTCCCGCTGAACTTGGTTTCGCTATAGTACAATCTCGAGCGATGTGGCCTTCCTTTCCACAGTTGTAACACACCTTGGATTGTTGTGGACAGTTTGGGCTGATATGTCCCTCTTTCCCGCATTTGTAACATCTAACTGGCGGTCGTTCTCCTCCCCTAAAATTTGTTGTTGGTGCTGGTGCTGATGTCTTCCCGTCATTGTTGAATCTCCTCTTTCTGAAATTTCCACTTGACTCACCTCTCCTATTATCATGGCCACGATGACCACCGAGTGGTTACCGCCTTTGTTCGTATTTTTCCCTCCTCGTTGGTTATCATCGCTCTGATGATTGCTGTCACCGGTATGACCCTGGTTGTGGTCCCTCGGTTGAGTATACTCATTATCTCTCTCTAATAATTGGGCCCTGTTGACAACATCTGAATACAGAGAAAATTTATGAGAGATAAGGTATTGACGAATCTCAGGTTTTAAACCTCTCAGAAACATCCGCGTCATTCGTTCCTCATTTTCGACCAAATGAGGTGCAAACCTGGATAACTCTGCAAACTTCGCCTCGTACTGGGACACCGTCATGTTGTTTTGTTCCAGTCTAATAAACTCAACCTCCTTCATATGACGAATACTTTCAGGAAAGTACTTGTCATTGAACAGTTTTTGAAATGTTTCCCAGGACATGTTGAGTGCGTCAGGCTGGGTACGCTTCACAGACTCCCACCAGTAGTCTGCCTCACCGCGGAACATAAATGTGGCGAATGGAACCTTCTGTTCCTCCGTGCATCCCAAGACATCAAATATCTTGGTAATTTGCTTGACCCACGTTTCCGCCATGATCGGATCCGGCTTTCCCTTAAATTCTGGTGGTCCCAATTCTTTGAACTGCTTAGCTGTGACAAACCGCGCGTTGTTATCATTTCCACCCGTATTCTGCACACGAGTCTCCCTCGTCTGATTTTGCATGAACTGCAAAAAGCTCCTAAACATTCCATCATTCATCGTTTGCTCGGTAACGTTGTTTACAGGAGGAATATTGCCTTCCTGTTGCACGTTCCCCTGGGTAGTGATCAAAGGTGTCTCCACGGTCTGATTTACTCCATTATTAACGTTCTCAGCTGCCATTCTTAAATACTGCCATAAAACAAGGGTTAATAGTCATGTCATATATTATCCCTATACTCTGACCGACCAAATAAACACCAAATAAACTTAGTCAGGTCATACTAGCGAAGGAATTCCCCGTCTCTCCCCTCCTAGTTCTTGTCTCACATCTCAGCCAGGGATCATATCCCTAAGCTCTGATACCAACTGTGACGCCCCCAAAATAGGTATACAACACCCATTCTGAGTCGCCAAATACATGGTACAGAAAGCAAACTACAACTTCAATAATACAATTGTCGTGCAAAATACGACAACACATACTGTGAGTTTAAATACAAATATTGTCTTCTAGACAATATCCACACTCAAATAAATCCTCATTACAATTATTCAAACACTATTTTACAGAAATAGTGAGGACTGCTAATACATCTTTCTAGAACCATCACTCCATACCCCGACTAGATCCTGCTATGTTCTCACCTCCTGAGAAGAAAAATGGAACAAAAAGGAAAAGGGTGAGCTCAACTAGCCCAGTAAAGAATATTATGACTAAGATAATATACAACAAATTATCGTTAGTCTTCAACAGGGAAAAATCTGATAAAATATAATCGACAACAAGTTTTAGATCAACAACTGCAGCGGAAACAGCAAACCATTAGAAGAGTCAAGTAGAGAAAGAATTCTACTATCTTCTAAGATTTAAAAGTCCATCATCAATATTTTATCCCTGTAACATCAATTAATAATCATCTTTAACCAAATATTCATCTTTGCACTACAGGCCAAAGATATTCATTTGTATCATCAGTCGGTCATGTTCATCTCAACACCTGTTCATCTTTGCACTACAGGCCAAAGATATTCATCAAGTAATTATACATCTTTGCACTACAGGCCAAAGATATTCAGTAATATCATCATTTAGGACTGAGGATGATGAAAAATATCTTAAAGAGAACGAATCCAATGAGACAGAAGGACAAATAGTAGGGATTCGTATAACAGTTTATCCAAGATCAATAATACTTCATAATAATCAATTGTGAAGCAGAATTCAAAAATAAAGATCAAAACATGGATACAATCAAAGATAGTAACCATAATAGACATCTTGGACAAAAAGGAAAAATTTTATTTTTCGGTGAATAGTGCCGTATTCGTGAATAGTGCCGTATACGTGAATAGTGCCGTATACGTGAATAGTAACCCCCGACACAAAAAGTTCCAAATTTGATAAAAACTCATATCAATATTTCAGCATAATGATATTGAAGAAAATAATATCATTAAGAAGAAAATAATATCCCTTACCTCAAAATATCAGTACTTCTGGTCGGAATACCGGTATAAGGCTGAAAGAAACTTGCTCTGATGAATAGAAACTCTCAAAGTATCTAAATACTCACAAAATACACTCAATAATCTAGAGAGAGAAAGAGAGAAAACTTGTTTCTGGTGTAATTTTCAATTCTAACTTAGCCCTCTATTTATAGGAAAATTTTGGTAGGTTTGACCTGCAACCTGATGGCTTTACCTGCTACTATTCCCACCTACCACATTTGAAATATAATTCAGCACATTTCTTCACCAACCACAAGTGGGGCCCACCAATTCTAGAATTTTCCATCAAAATGATAAACTCCGAAAATTCAACAATTTCTGAACCAGTCATCTTGTAAAATTCATAATAAATCATACGTTCATTTTTAACGGTTCAAAATTTGTGGGCATATACTCAACTTATATATGTATAACATATCCAAAAATTACCACGATCCAACGGTCGGATTAAAAATTATAACCCCCGCAAAATATCTCAAAAACCCTGATTTTTAATACCTCCATTCCGACAAAAATATGGATAAAAACCTCAACATTAACTCCTTCATTTTTAACCAAAAAAATATATCCCTCATTTATATCCACATAAAATAAATATTTCCTTATCATATGAATCAATAATTAATTATTCACAAATAATATTACAGAATCACATTTATGACAACCAGGCCGTTCCCAGGAAAGAGGGGGCTTTCCAATAAGGATTTCTCCTTACTGGCGCGCAATTAGATGACCAAACCTCTCCTTAGACAGAACTTTCTAGACATTGCCAATAATGTTATCTAATAATATTATTCAAATAATATGAATTATTGATCTGATAAATGAAAATACTGTGCAGCACAATTATTGAAACAACAATAATATAAAATATCAATGCAGCAATTATTGAATCAATAAAATAAAATATTGAACAGTAATCACTGTAACAATTATTGAGTAGTGCCTTCTTACGTACGAATCAATAATTCAACTATACTGTGCAATCCGTGTGCTACTATGCATCCACGCGTTATTACTGTATTTTTAACCACTGGGTATTTTAAACAGTGTTAACGGTAACAACTACGCCATTATTAATAAACAACTTATACTTGTCGTTTTCTTCATCCAATCGCTTTCCGTTATGGGGCCCACACAAGGCTGCGTCGTCGTACGAATATTCCCCGACAGCAAGAATATTCCACGACCAACCGAATATTCACCGACCAAAAATAAATATTTTATAACCACTTGCTTATTTTGCAAAATTTGCACATTTCACCCATAACCAAAGTATTATATCAAATTAACCCCCTTATTATTCACAATAATATTTAGAGAAAATTTGATTTTATTCATTAATAAGTTGGGGTCTTACACCGGACCTGGTTCCATTATTTATTATTCTGTCGGAATATCCTGTCTGTGCGTTCACACCGGACCTAGTTCCATTATTTATGATTCTGTTGGAATAACCTGTTTGTGCGGTATATCGCATGCACGGTGATTTTTTTTGCTATTCCATTCTTTATTATACTCAGTTGGTTAAGTTTTGACTTCTATACTCCATGAAATTTGTGGAATATCCTTGACATTTGCGCTTCATCTAGTATCTATTCATGAAAATATTCTCCTGATCATTCTTGAATTTTACTCCACAAAGTAGTATCATGTTGACAATTTGGACGTTGTTAATTCCTGGATAAATTAATTCTTGAACTTGTTTTATTGAATTCTTATATCATTGTCATCATCCTCATGTTTATGTTCTGTTGAAAGTCATCTGTGACCTGTAGTGCATAGATGGACTTGGTATGATTATGACCATGGATTATTCGGTGTAATCATGACCATAATGTTACGAATGATGTGGTAAAAGTCCTCATTGGCCCGTAGTGCATTGATGGACAGTTGTTGGCATGATCATGACCATTAATGAATATACGAATATCCTTGGCCGTAGTGCAGGGGTGATTCGATGATGTGGATTATTTTATTAAGCTGAGTCTCAGCGATCACAGTGTTGGAAAATCTTTTAAATCATAAAAGATAGTAGAGTTTATTTTTTACTTGACTCTCTTAATGGATTGCTTGTTCCGCTACAGTTAAACTTGATGTCTATTATATTTTGTCAGTTTAACATTGTTGAAGGCTAATGATAATTTATTCTGCATTATCTTAGTCATAATATTTCTTACTGGGCTAGTTGAGCTCATCCTTTCTTTCACTGTTCTCTTCAGGAAATGAGAACGTAGCTGGGGCAAGTCGGGAAACGGAGTGATGGTCCGAATGATAGTATTAGTTAGTAGTCCTCACTATTCTATGTAATGGTGTGTTAATAAATGTAATGAGGACTCCTTTTGAGTATGAATACTCTCTAGAAGATAATATTTGTATTCAAACTCACAGTTTATGTTTTGTCGTATTGTACACGACAGTTGTATTAGTAAGTTGTATTTGTATTCTGTACTATGTATCTGACGACCCAAGATGGGTGATGTATACCTAATTTTGGGGGCGTCACATTAAATATTTAATTATTTATTTAGCAAATAATTAACTAAACCACATCAACTCAAATTGAACAATTATTTATTCAACCATAAACATATCCATTAAATACTTATATAAATCAATAAATATTTAATATTACACTTTAAAATTCTGGAATGTTACAGGGAAGAACATTTATCATTGGTGAAATTTTCTTACAATAATAGTTACCACGCGAGCATCGGCATGCCACCTTACGAGGCATTATACGGCAGAAAGTGCAGAACTCCACTATGTTGGGATGAAGTAGGTGAACACCAATTGTTAAGACCAGAACTGGTACAACAAACTACTGAGGTTGTCAAACTCATCAGGATAAGATTGGTAGCAGCCCAAGACAGACAGAAAAGTATGCCGATCAACACAGGTAAAATCGCAAATTTGATGTAGAAACTTTCGTTTTCCTAAAAGTTTCTCCTTGGAAGGGGAAAATTCATTTTGGAAAGAAAGGAAAGCTCAGCCTAAGATTTATTGGACCGTTTGAGATACAACGAAGAGTGGGGGAAGTGGCTTATGAGGTAGCTCTACCTCTAGAGTTGGAAAACATTCATAATGTTTTTCACATTTCGGTGTTACGACCGTATAAACCCGATTACAAACATGTGATCGAATATGAACCGTTGCAGTTCAGTAAAGATTTGTCTTATGAAGAAATTCCTATCCAGATAGTCGACAGAAAAGAATAAGTGCTCAGAAATAAAGTGATACCTTCTGTGAAGGTGTTATGGAGGAACCACAATGTCGAAGAGGCTACGTGAGAACTTGAAGCTGAAATGATGAAGAATTACCCTGAGTTATTTTGTTAATCTATGTCTTCAATTCTAAGGACAGAATCTTTGTAAGTAAGGAAGAATGTGACGATTTGATTGTTTGAATTGTGATTCTGAGGACAGAATCCTTGTAAGGAGGGAATGATGTAACATTCTAGAATTTTAATTGTAATATTAAATATTTATTAAATTATATATAAATATTTAATGGATGTGTTTATCGTTGAATAAATATTTCTTTAATTGATTTAATTTTAATTGGTTAATTATTTGTTAAATAAATAATTAATGAATTAAGGAAATTATTATTATATTGATATTTCAATTTGAAGGTTAATTATTTGTATCGAGTTATGTGATTAAATGATTTATTTAATTAATTGTTATTTGAATTAATTAAATTAAATATGAAAGCTTGATTAAATAAAGTGTGACAAATAACTATATTATAAGGAGTTATTAAAATAAATTAAATTAGTTTTAATTTAGTTTTATCCAAACAAGGTTCGAGGATATTAAGTGTTTAATTTTTAAATGATTTTTTTTGCCAAATAAGGCCCTATGACTTTTGAAATTCTTTTAATTTTGAATTATATAAATAAAATATATTTAAAATAATAAATATAATATATTTATAATATATACGCTTCTTTTAGTAACTGATGATAGTTATTAGGATTATTAAGGTTATCAGTTTTTTTTAGTTTACGCTTAAGTTAGTCTATATTGGCCACACTAAGAAGAGAGAAGAGAAGAGTCTGAGAATTGATAGAGCTTGACAGAGTGGAACTTGAGGGAGATTGAGAGGAAGCTTAAGGATTTCAAAGTTAATTCAATGGTGTTTGCAAGGAATTATCACGCTAATTGAAGGTATTTTTCCTAATTATATATGAATATGCACATATGAGTTTTTACAGCATAAACCCTCTAAGTCCGTGAATTCAATTTGCAGAATTGTTGATATGTATAACTGTTAATTGTGCTTATATTGTAAGGTTTGTAATATTCATGAGCACAATCAAATTGCACAAAGTAAGCAGAAACGTGGAAAATCAGAGTTTTAAAATTTTACAAACCATATACCCGGATCATCCTTTATGCACAATTATTAATTAAACGAAAAGGCAAAGAATAAAATCATACCCTTGAAGATTCGAGCTTCCTCATGTACAAGTTCACCTCCAAATCCTTTCGTGTTCAACTTGAATCTACCGGGTTGGGTTCCTTCCTTTGATCAACGTTAGCCACCTAAGAGTTTGGCCTTTAGAGGTGATCCACCAAGAAAGAATAAAGATTAAAGAAGATGGGTGTTTGGCAAAACCCTAGTTTTTCTATCTCTCATAGAAAAGGAGCGTATTCTCCAACAATTGGAATTATGTGTGTTGTCAAAAAATCAACAACAACACTATCACTCATAATAAGACTCCTCTTATTTATAGATGTGGGCAACCCTCCTTAACAATTAAGGAATTGGGTTTTATTTTAATTAATTAAATCCTTTAATTAATTAGGCTCCCAATCTTATTAGGAATAATTAATTAAACTCTTTTAATTAATTATCCTCCTAATCTTATTAGGATATATGAGAGTACTTTTATTAATTAATTTTCAAACTCCTTTAGGAATTAAATAATAATAATAGTAATAATAATAATAACACTCCTCTTATTAATTTATATTTAATATTTCTAAAATATTAAATAATAAATATTAAGTTATTTAATTTATTCTATACCATAGATTAAATTAAATATACTTAACTTATTATTACGATTATGCCATTAACTTCTTAAATAATTATTCTTCCTTTTATGGTGTGACCCTTTAGGTTCTCCATATTAAACCGGTTGTGAATAAATTAATTAGAACAATTCTAATCTTATTTAAATAAATAAGTTAAACTATTAATTTATTTAAATAAATAATATTTATTCTACAATAGGGATAAGCCTCCCTAGCGATTAACGACTTTCCAGACAATATAGATTTCAACATTAATCATAAAATAACCTTTGAGTAAATAGTTACCGTACAATTCAATCCTTCCACCATACAATGTCCCAATTAAATATAAGACGGGAAACTACTGTCAAATATTATTTTATTTAATTATATGTATTTCGACTCTTAAAGGCATAACTCCAAATAATACAAATTAGAAACTCCTATCTAATTTCATTCTGCCTTGGCCAAGGACTACTGGGTTGTCATTTATCGAATCACATAGGACATTTCTCTTCTTTTACTTGAAGTGATAGATTCTTTATTGATCATACATTATCTCTATGTACAACTTATTATACCCAAGTATACCTTTTGATATATCCAAAGGGTCTTAAGGAATAAGTCAAAGTATAACTTATCATACACAAGATACTATGATAATCTTAAATTCAAGGATCACTTGTACTACTATCACTACAGGAATTCCTATTGACTGGCAAGTAAAACTCCATTAGGTATTCCTTAGCGAGCCACGTTCAGTGAACTTATTCTCTAATAAGCACCTACATACTTGATTTAGTGTCTCCACACAAATGATCATGAGATCAATCATCC
Source organism: Panax notoginseng (assembly GCA_016801055.1). Classification (NCBI taxonomy): domain Eukaryota; kingdom Viridiplantae; phylum Streptophyta; class Magnoliopsida; order Apiales; family Araliaceae; genus Panax; species Panax notoginseng. The sequence goes on along the minus strand of CM029017.1, from coordinate 90,614,233 downwards.
TCGTCCAATGAGCAAGCAACGTATGTACCAATCTATCCGGATTCACTAATCTCTAATTTAGTAATCCAATGATTGGGAACTATTTTAGTTTTAAGCTTTCTAAGAATTTAGATCTCATTAGAATGATCATCATCATTATTCTAAAAGCATTGCTTAAAACTATAAGTTTATCACATATTATGAAACAACATCATGTAGATAATTAAAAGCCTTTAATAAATTAATACTTTTTATTAATAAATAAATAAGATTATTACAAAGTATATGCTTTATCATCAAACATGATTGGCTTGTGTGCATAATACTTTTAATCTCCCACTTTCACTAAAGCCAATCTCCATGGTATCTCATACCCTTCTTCTCTAAGTGACGATTATCTTGCTGTTGGATAAGCTTTAAGTAATGGGTATGTAATGTTGTTCTTAAGAGTTCACTATCTCTATAGTGATTTTCCATCTTTCAATGATTCCCATAATCAAATGAAAGTGCCACAACACATGTTTAGATCCAAGATGAGACTTAGAAACTATTCTTAGTTCTATAATGAACTTTTCATCCAAACAATCAACTTGTAGCTTCATTTATAGCTATATACTTTGTCTTTATCACTAAACCAGCAACTCTTTGCTGTTTAAAACCTTTCCAATTCACTGCACCACCGTTCAAGGTAACACTTTACCTTAAAATGGATTTTTTATCATCTTAGTCTGTCTGAAAAACTTGAGTCTGTTAAGCCCTCTAGTTTTAATTTAAACCCACCATGAATATGATCACATCTTTAGTGTCGGTTAAGTACTTTAAGATGTTTTTCACTGACTCATAGTGAACTTCTCCAGAATATGGCTGATCAACATCAGGTCTCGTATATTTCATTGCATACATAATAATTACTCTTGCGATCTCTCTTTTACGAGTCTATGGGGACTATTAAGAGAGATACACTCCATGGCTCATCAACATGAGACATCTCTTGGAGTTTTCCATGCTAAACGACTTTAGCATCAAATGAATATACATTCCTTGGGATATGTCGAGCATCCTCTCAAATCTATCTGTATAGATTTGTATCCCCAATTAAGATACTCTTTCCAAATCATTCATGGAGGAATGTTTAGACAACTTTATCTTAATTGATTGTAGCATTAGTATGTCATTCCTTATCTATAGTATATCAACATATAATATTAGGAATGTCACGTCGCTCCCACTAACCTTATTGTACACACTATAACTTTTACCTCATCGTATGTAACTAGATCATCATCTTCTATGATGTGTACCTCATCATCATCATCTATGATTAATCCATACCTCCTAGGTATCTTTGGTACTATTTCATATTTACGATTCGGTTGTGGTACAATAGGTCTATCTACAGGTTTCTCTTATTTGACTTATAGTGTTTTATGATTCTTGAACTCTTCAAGATCTATTATCCTCCCACTAGTACCTTTAATGATAAACACTTTTATCTTAGAAGGTAACGTATTTCGTAACGAACACTTTTTGCTAAGTAGGATTATAGAACATATACCATAAACTTACTTTAGGATGTCCCACAAATCGACACTTGTCAAATCTTGTCCCAAGCTTATCCTTTGAAACCTTTTCACATAATTTGGACAACCCCTTATCTTAACATACTTAAGATTAGGAATCCTCCCTGTCTATAACTTTTATATAGTCTTGGGGTCAGATTTTGAGGTTACCTTTTTCATAGATATGCAGCCATTTCTAGGGCATGACCCTAGAGGGATACTGGAATGTCGATAAAATCATTATGGACCGCACCATGTCCAACAAGATATGATTTTTCCTTTCAGATACATCAATCAATTATTGCGTATCAGGAGGCGTCCATTGTGAGAAAATCATTTGAGATGATCTAGAAACTCATTGCACAAGTATTCCTTCCTTGATCCGATCAAAGAATCCTAATACTTTGCCAATTTGTTTTATTTCTGAATTCTTTGAACCTTTCAAATAATTCACAATTGTACTTCAGGAAATACACATATTCAACCTTTTGAACGATCATCTCCTTTTCTTATACTAGTTTGTTCAATTTGTAAAATAATTTTTACGCAAGTCAAGTACACAAAATCCATTAAGTAGTATTTCAGTTCTATACAAAACATTATTATTATTATAAATAGAACAACAATTGTTCTTAAATATAATACCAAAGATTTCATTGTCCAACAATAAAATGGAAATAATGTTTCCAACGAGAACTGGAATACAATAACAACTTATTGACTTAATAGACTTTCCCGTAAGCTGTGCTAAACTATAAGTTCCTATAGCTGATGCAGCAACCTTTTCTTCATTTTCACACATAGGATTACTTATCTCTTGTTTAGCTTTCTACTTCTACTTGATCCCTTCATAAATCTATATTAATGATAACCAAAGTCGGTATCCAATACCCAAGTAAAACCTTGACTTAAATTTTTTTTTATTTTAAATCATGAACAAATTTATATTTGTAACCGAAACTTCACTAAACTTCTTCTGGTTAGCCTCTACAAGATGCTTCTTGCAGTTTCTTTCAAGTGTCCATGCTTATTGCAGTGGAAGCAAACTCCTTTGCTATCCGTATCAGTTTTGTTCTTATTATCCTTTCTTTTTACCTTTCTATTTATCTTCTTTGAATCGTTCTTCTTTTCAGAAGATCCTTTGACCCCTACCAGTAAGACTTGGTCTTTCTTGGTTGGAAAGTGACTCTCAATATTTTCAACATGTTAAGCAAATCAGCGAAGTTGATATCTAACTTGTTCATATAAAAAATTCACAACAATTATGAAAGGAGTCCGGGAGTGAGTGCAAGATCAAATCTTGGCTCAACTCTCTATCCATGACAAAATCTGTTATCCTAATTGTTCAATCAAATTGATCATGTTTAGGACATGTGTCTGTACTGTAGTGTCGTTGGTCATTCTAGATCGGAAGAGTTTCTTAGATATCTGATATCTATTAGTCCTACTTTCCTCACCATCAACAACTTGATGTGCAGGAATATATTAAGAGCATCCATAGTTTCATGCTGACGCTAAAGTTCGTTACTCATGGAAACGAGCATGATGCACTGAGCCAACTGTGCATCATCTTGCCACTTTTTAAAAGTAGCAATCTCTTCCTCAGAGGCATTGTCTGCAACCATTGCAGGGATAGGCATATTAAGGACATAAGATAGCTTTTTAGCCGTGAGAACTTTTCTCAAATTCCTTAACCAAACCGTTTAATTCGGTCTGATTAATTTAGCATCTAATATGCTACGCAGTGATAGTAATTTAGACATTGTAAAATTCTGTAAATGAATTTATATTTAACAACATTTTAGCATACATTCTTTTATTAATTACCAAAATAAATTAGGTCTTGTTTTAAATTGGTATCTCCCACTATTTTCTTCAAACTATATTACCCTTACTTATATAGTTCGGCAAAATCTAATTAAAGATTTGCTAATGAGAATAAGGATCCCATTTCAAATGTATATAGCCTTGTGGTGACACAACAAACTATATATAAATAAATAGGTAGACAACTCTTGTCAATTACATCAACTATGCAACTCCTTGTATTTTACCTCTTAGATCATAATGGTCAAGCGTGTGCACATCCGAACTAAAATGATTTAAGTTAAGTCCAACCTAGCACTCCATATATTCAAAAAAGAAAAATATTATCCTTGTGGTGACACAACAAAATAATATTGTTCAATTTTCTTTATAAGCATCTAATGTGATAAATTAAAATCTTAAATACTTAATACTTGCCTTGTGGTGACACAACAAACTCATATTAAATATTTAATACTATATTATATTTATCATGCTAGAAGGCGACGTTCGATATTCCAAATATCTTTGAACGCTTAGGACTTAATATAAAAAATTTGAGGGGTTTGTTATTAATTTGTCTCATCTTGTTTAGCGCGCATGCACACACACACACACACACACACACACACACACACACACACACATATATATATATATATATATATATAGTATAAGTATGCACATATAGAATACTATATTCTACCCAGATTGATTATGGACTTTTATTCTAGTTTAGTTCACTAGAGCCACCAAGTGAACCAAAAAGTCAAACCCTAGGAGTGCAAGAATTAATATTTAAATATAACTATTACATTTAAACTTGGGCTCCATTGCAAATGGGTCTTCAAGCTCTCCTTGCCCTTTGATCTCTAATTTTTCAAAATTAATTCTAACTATTCCTATTACAAAACTATTTAATATAAATAGAAACCTTGATCAGCAGTCAAGAGAAAGTACAAAGGAGGGAGATAGAATTTACATTAAGAAAATTTAAAGAAGACGATGTACGCAGACCCCATTTAATAAAACACATACATTCATGCATCCAACTAAAATAATATTCAATCACATTGGTCAATAGTCCATAATCAATCCTATTTATTATCATACACATCACAATATGCATCAATAAATAACATTCATCTCATGAATAATAAACATTCAATATATATATTGATATCATTTAATGGACAAATTTTGTTAGCATAAAATCTAATTTTGAATCAAAATAAACTCTTTTATTTTAATCCAAATTTAAATCAAAATAAACCTTTTTTATTTTAATTTATCCAATTTTGAATAAAATAAACTATTTTATTTTAATCAAAATTATTAATCAAAATAAACTCCTTTATTTTAATTAATTATGGAATCCAATTCCAAGTAAAAAAAACTTTTATTTAAGGAAACATGGATTCCCTTTCCTATTCATAAATAAACTCCTTTATTTTGAATAATATGAAATCTTATTCCATATCTAAATAAACTCTTTTATTTAAGGAAATTAGGATTCTCTTTCCTATTTACAAATAAACTCTTTATTTTGAATAATATAAAATCTTATTTCATATCTAAATAAACTCCTTTATTTAAGGAAACATAGAATCCAATTTCAACTCTAATTAGTTATCATGGAATCCAATTCTAACTCTAATTAGTTAGCATAAAATCTAATTTTAAAATTAAATTAAAATTTTTATTTTAGGTTTAAAATAAACTTTTTATTTTAAGATTAAAATAATTTTTTTTATTTTAATTATAAAATTAGTAAGAATAATATATATATATATATATATATATATATATATATATATATATATATATATATGTGTGTGTGTGTGTGTGTGTGTGTGTGTGTGTGTGTGTGTGTGTGTGTGTGTGTATTCTAACTGTTTCGGAAAAAGGAAGCTTATATATAAAAAATATATGCAGAAGTATAATAAGGAGCAAAGAATCATGATTACCCTTGCTTATGTACAAGTTAGGATTACCTTATGAAAAACGTGATTGCGAAGCCTTGAAAAGTTTAACGAATTAATTTCGTTCGTTTTTTTTTTTAAATTTTATACAATAAAATTATGCCCAATTAAATTATTCTAAACACATATCAATATACATATCAAATTAAAATAATTAATAATTCGCATAAAGGTTTAGCTCTGATACAACTGTTAGGTTTGTAATATTCATGAACGCAATCAAATCGCACAAAGTAAGCAAAAACGTGGAAAATCAGAGTTTTAAAATTTTACAAACCATATACCCGGATCATCCTTTATGTACAATTATTAATTAAACGAAAAGACAAAGAATAAAATCATAGCCTTGAAGATTCGAGCTTCCTCATGTACAAGTTCACCTCCAAATCCTTTCGCGTTCAACTTGAATCCACCGGGTTGGGTTCCTTCCTTTGATCAACGTTAGCCACCTAAGTGTTTTGCCTCTAGAGGTGATCTACTAAGAAAGAATAAAGATTCAAGAAGATGGGTTTTTGGTAAAATCCTAGTTTTTCTATCTCTCATAGAAAAGGAGTGTACTCTCCAACAATTGGAATTACGTCTGTTGTCAAAAAATTAACAACAACACTATCACCCATAATAAGACTCCTCTTATTTATAGATGTGGGCAACCCTCCTTAACAATTAAGGAATTAGGTTTTATTTTAAATAATTAAATCCTTTAATTAATTAGGCTCCCAATCTTATTAGGAATAATTAATTAAACTCTTTTAATTAATTAGCCTCCTAATCTTATTAGGATATATGAGAGTACTTTTATTAATTAATTTCTAAACTCCTGTAGGAATTAAATAATAATAATAGTAATAATAATAATAAGACTCCTCTTATTAATTTATATTTAATATTTCTAAAATATTAAATAATAAATATTAAGCTATATAATTTATTCTATCACCATAGATTAAATTAAATATACTTAACTTATTATTACGATTATGCCATTAACTTCTTAAATAATTATTCTTACTTTTATGGTGTGACCCTTTAGATTCTCCGTATTAAACCGGTTGTGAATAAATTAATTAGAATAATTCTAATCTTATTTAAATAAATAAATTAAACTATTAATTTATTTAAATAAATAATATTTATTCTACAATAGGGATAAGCCTCCCTAGCGATTAACGACTTTCTAGATAATATAGATTTCAACATTAATCATAAAAGAACATTTGAGTAAATAGTTACCGTACAATTCAATCCTTCCACCATAAAATGTCCCAATTAAATATAAGACATGAAATTACTGTTCAAGTCTTATTTTATTTAATTATATGTATTTCGACTCTTAAATGCACAACTCCAAATAATACAAATTAGAAACTCCTTTCTAATTTCATTCTGCCTTGGCCAAGGACTACTGGGTTGTCATTTATCGAATCACATAGGACATTTCTCTTCTTTTACTAGAAGTGGTAGATTCTTTATTGATCATACATTATCTCCATGTGCAACTTATTATACCCAAGCATACCCTTTGATATACCCTAAGGGTCTTAAGGAATAAGTCAAAGTATAACTCATCATACATAAGATACTATGATGATCTCAAGTCCAAGGATCACTTGTACTACTATCACTACAGGAATTCCTATTGACAGACAAGTAAAACTCCATTAGGTATTCCTTAGCGAGCCACGTTTAGTGAACTTATTCTCTAATAAGCATCTACATACTTGATTTAGTGTCTCCACACAAATGATCATGAGATCAATCATCGTCATCCAATGAGCAAGTAACGTATGTACCAATCTATCCGGATTCACTAATCCCCAATTTCGTAATCCAATGATTGGGAACTATTTTAGTTTTAAGCTTTCTAAGAATTTAGATCTCATTAGAATGATCATCATCATTATTCTAAAAGCATTGCTTAAAACTATGGGTTTATCACATATTATGAAACAGCATCATGTAGATAATTAAAAGCCTTCAATAAATTAATATTTTTTTTATTAATAAATGAATAAGATTATTACAAAGTATATGCTTTATCATCAAACATGATTGGCTTATGTGCATAATACTTTCATATATGTGATATATTGCTAGAGTTTATGTTTAAACAAGAATTACATGCTAATTTCGGTTAAACAGTAGGAAAAATTAACGATAGTGTATGTCTTATGCATATTTTTTCATATGGCTTATGTAAGTACCAAAATTAGTGATTAATTTGTATGCTAAATTATAAATTGAAGCTTGTATATGCTAGTTCGTTAAGAAACGAGCATAACGTAATTTGAATGAAGTGATTTAGCCAAGTATTAAAATTAGGGGTGAGCATGGTGCGGTTTGAAGTCCAAACCGCACCCGAAACCACTTAGGTGCGGTTTGAAAAATTCAAAACCACACCCAAAACCGTTTGTGATTGGTGCGGTACAGTTTTAAAGTGTGCGGTGCGATTTTAATTGGTGCGGTTTCGGTTCTAAAACCAATTGAAACAATAAAAAAGTCTAAGCCATCAATAAAATTTAACACAAAACTTACATCGAGCAATTAACTTAGTGACAAAGTCGGCAATGAGAATTATATCAAGCATGCTTTAAAACTAAAACATATTCTATATAAAACAACAGAGACCATATATTCGATACAAGCAAGAATGTTTATCTAATTCCCCAAAAATTAAAAGTATATAATGGAGATATAATGAAATTCTATCTCATATATTACAGGGAGGACTTATAGAATATAATCCTAACTATACCTAATTTGAAAAATAATCTATTAGACTATTACTATTGTAGCATTGACATTAACCAATGCATCAAATACTCGAGCCCCTCAGCTATAAGCCCCTCCAATAACGCATCAAACAAATTCGAAATTCTAAAACCCAGCTTAATTTTTGACTTTATAACCTCTAACATCTTCTTTCAATTGGTGAAAAAATGACAATGCAGGACTGGAGTTTTCTCTGAGCGTGTTCAAGTGAAAAGTAACTTTAGAATTTACTAGAGATAATACATACATACACACACATGGTGCGGTTTCGGTTTTTTGCGTGCGATTTTGGCTAGTAACCAAATCGGAATCGTAAATTTGATTATTCAACCCACCTAAAATCGTCACATACGCCGGAACTATTGGTGTGATTTTAATTGGTGCGGTTCGTGCGGTTTTTGGTGCAGTTTCGGTTCTAATTTGGTTACTTGGTCAGCCCTAATTGAAATCACAGTGATGATTTTTGGGATGAAAATCAAAAAAATTGAGTTTTATATGAAAAACATGGAATTTGAGAAATTAACCTAGCTTAAATTGTTGTTAAATGGTTTTAATTGGTGGAATATGTTCACAAATATGTTTGTGATAGTTCTATACCATTTTTACATGTTATTATTACTGTTTGGTAGGTGAAATTCGTGTTAGTTGGCTTAAGAAAACTGTCATAGCCATGTTCAGCAGAAACTGGAGTCTGTACGTAGCACGACCGCGCAGTCTCTTGGCGCGGGCGCGCTGCAATCCAATATAAAACTGGCGCGGCCACGCCAATGCCCAGTTTTAGACAGTGAAGTCTGCTAATTCTGCAGACTTTGAACGTTCAATGTAACTTAGGTTAATGTTAGGTTAATGTGAGAATCATGTAACAACAAGGTTAAACAGAGTCATGTTAGGTGGATTGTAAATTCAAAGTTGTAAAAGTGATTAGTAAGTTATGAACGTGTTATGCGTAACTTAGTTTATACATTGAATGTTAGATAAGTGTTGTGATGTTAACACTTGGGAATTCTGAAATATATATGATAGCATAAGACTTGTGCTAAAATAACAAGTTTAGCTAGTAATGCGTTTTATATTGAAAAGTGAATATTAGTATGTCTAATAGATGTTGTGGTTTTAATACTGTGTATAGGTGAACGTGAGTTTTAATATTTTAGCTTACACTCGATGCAAGTTTTCTAACTTTACACTTTCGTTGAGTTAGTTCTATTATTACATTGTGTAACTTCATTCTTTTGATTGAGCAAGTTTCTAAACTTCTCTTTTTACATTGAGTAAGTTTTCTAACCCTACATTTACATTGAACAAGTTTCTTACTTTAATCTTTCATTAATCGAATTCTTGTATTCCTCATCATTATTTGAACAAGCTAGCTATGACTTAAACTTTATTTAAACAAGTTTTGAATTCCAATATTTATTGATGTATTCTAACTTGTTTACTATTAAACAAGTTTCTTTATTGTCCTTCATGTACGATGAATGCAATTTTCTTGAATTCTAATTTCTAATGTTGAATTATCTTAGTTCATTTACTTGACACAAGCCATTCTCATAATGAGCAAGCTTTAATTTCAGCTTGCTATTACTTGATGTATATTCAATAATTATGTTATTATTGATCAACTGTTGTGTTATCAAACACTATTGATTCAACTAGTCCTCTAGTTGATGTTCGTTAAACTTCAAATTACCCTTGAAAACTTATCCAAACCAAACTTTCTTTGGTGCGGACTTGTACTCTAAATACTGAGATGAACAACCCTATTATTAGGGGTTTACACTTAGCGTTGAAATGTTTTTGCATAATACATTGTACGAAGGATTGATCCCCCTAAGTACATGGAGTCCTTATAGTCATATGACTATTAAAGTTAAAGTTGAAAGATTACTTATAACTGTGGACATGGTTCATGGTCATTAGACCCTCAGTAGTATATTTCAGAATGTTAATAGAACATATCATTTAGTTCTATTGAGCCTATTATTTGGCAAATGTTGTAAAGTTATTCATTCTTATTTCAAGTGAGCTTTGTTTGCTCACTCTTGCTTATATAATAATTACAGCTAAGGATGAGAAGGTAGATGTACCTAGCACCAGTAAGGGCAATGGGAAGATGAACAAGTTTTGAAGACTTGTAATATGTTGATAGTTTTATCAGACTTTAATTTGATTGATGTAATAAAGTATTTATTTAATTTCTGCATTTGAATGATTGTAATTAAAGGTTAGATAACCTGGGAGATAATATTTTTATTAATGTAATCCTGTATGGGCAGGTCTTATTATTCAATTATATTATGATTGGGTAGTTAGATATGAATATTTTGATTATGTGAACACCAAATCTTGAGGTAATTTAGTACAGGGACTTGGGGGTGTCACACTGAAGGCTAGTGTTCTAACCTTTGTCTATGTTCAATCTAGACAAGCTTTGTGATTCATGTCTCTTACGCATGAATTGTTGTATGATGAAGTCAAAGCCAATTCTTTTAGCTTGACTTAAAATGTTTTGGATTGCTTATAATCTGTTGAAGTATTGTCAATATTTTGCAAAAATATGTTGGTGTGGTTTTTAGTTGAAGACTGAGTATGCTAAACAAATGTTTTGTCGTCAAACGACAGGCACGTGAGGTTGCCAAAACTTAAACGTAAATACGTTTTAATAGTATATGTAAGACCCCGAATTTTATGAAATAAAAGTATTCAATTTTTCTTATAATTACTATTCAGTAAATGGTTAAATTGATAAAAGTTTAAAGTTATGGGTGAAATATGAATTTTTTTTCAAAATAAGCAAGTGGTTATAAAATAATCATTGTTGTCGGGGAATATTCGTTTGGTCGTGGAATATTCTTTCTGTCGGAGAATATTCGTACGACGGCGCAGCTATTTGTGGGCCCCATAACGAATAACTGTCGGGTGAAGAAAAACGACAAATTTGAGTTTTTACAAATAACGGCGTAGTTGTTATCGTTAATACTGTTGAAATACCCGGTGGTTAAAATACAGTAATACGCGTTATTGCACATTAGCACACGGTATTGCACAGTATTTTTGAAATTATTGATTCTTACGTAAGAAGGCACTACTCAATAATTGTTACAGTAATTACTGTTCAATATTTTATTTTATTGATTCAATAATTGCTACGTTGAAATTTTATATTATTGTTGTTCAATAATTGTTGTTGCACAGTATTTTCCATTATCAGATCAATAATTCATATTATTTGAATAGTATTATTAGATAGCATTATTGGCAATGTCTAGAAAGTTCTGTCTAAGGAGAGGTTTGGTCATCTAATTGCGCGCTAGTAAGGAGAAATCCTTATTGGAAAGCCCCCTCTTTCCTGGGAACGGCCTGGTTGTCATAAATGTGATTCTGTAATATTATTTGTGAATAATTAATTATTGATTCATATGATAAGGAAATATTTATATTATGTGGATATAAATGAGGGATATATTTTTGTGGTTAAAAATGAAGGAGTTAATGTTGAGGTTTTTATCAGTATTTTTGTCGGAATGGAGGTATTAAAAATCAGGGTTTTGAGATATTTTGCGGGGGTTATAATTTTTAATCCGACCGTTGGATCGTGGTAATTTTTGGATATGTTATACATATATAAGTTGAGTATATGTCCACAAATTTTGAACCGTTAAAAATGAATGTATGATTTGTTATGAATTTTACGAGATGACTGGTTCAGAAATTGTTGAATTTTCGGAGTTTATCATTTTGGTGGAAAATTCTAGAATTGGTGGGCCCCACTTGTGGTTGGTGAAGAAATGTGCTGAATTATATTTCAAATGTGGTGGGTGGGAATAGTAGCAGGTAAAGCCATCAGGTTGCAGGTCAAACCTACCAAAATTTTCCTATAAATAGAGGGCTAAGTTAGAATTGAAAATCACACCAGAAACATAAGCTTTCTCTCTTTCTCTCTCTAGATTATTGAGTGTATTTTGTGAGTATTTAGATACTTGGTGAGTTGCTATTCATCAGTGCAAGTTTCCTTCAGCCTTATACCGATCAGAAGTACTGCTCTTTTGAGGTAAGGGATAGTAAGGGATATTAAGGGATTTTAAGGGTTGTTATGATTTTCAGTTTCGTAATTTTTTGATCTTCAAAAATTCTGGAAAAATTTGAAATGATATTTTGATGAGTTTTCTTGATTGTGTCCAAAAATGGTGATTTTTGGATGTATAGATTGAGAGTTATGAATTTTATGAGAAAAGACTATTTTAAAAGTAACAGCTTATAATTCCTTGTGGTTAACTTCAAAATTGATGAAATTTTTATTGGGAGTACATGTATATGATAGAAGTATACTCTGTAAATTTCAGAATTTTTAGACAAAAGTACAATTTTTGATAAATGTCTAAATATTCGGCTATTTTGGCCATATGAAAAATAGTAAATGACTTTTAAAAATTCTGAGAAAAATATATGTTCACTATGGGACTATATTATGCTAAATCCCAGAAAAGAAATATTTTTGGAACTGATTTGGTATTTTTCATAAAAATGGTCTAGTTATGAGTAAATGAATTAAATATGTTTTGTGAGGAAAGAAAATTGGAAAATAGGATTTTATGGCTTGAGAATCCTATATGAGGTATATGCAGATTTTTGATGAGGGTTTTGGCTATTGATGATGAAATCTTAAGAGTTGACATTTTATGATGATTAAATGCATTAATTAGTAAAGTGTAAACAATTTAAATAAATTGTTTATAAGCTTAAGAAATGTTATTCTTTCAATATCATTATACCGAAATATTGGTATAGATTTTATTGTGGAATTTCTACCTTTTTGAGTCGAGGTTACTATTCATGAATTACTATTCACGACAAAATTGGTTTCTTTTTCTAACCAAATTATAGTTGATTTATGAATATTGCTCTTGAAATTAAATCCATGTTTTGACCATAATATTTAACATTTTTATAACCTTGATGTTGAAATTCTCTTTCGCTTGAGTGTAAAGATGGGTAAATTATTGGTATGATCATGACTATGGGTTCTCTTTGGCCAGTAGTGCAAAGTTGAATTGTTGACTGGTATGATCATGACCATTGAATTTATAATTGAATATCTTTAGCTTAAGTGCAAAGGTGAAATGATCAACATGGTTATAATTATTGTTTATATAAATTCTTAAATGATTATATATTCTTTGAGGTATTAATATATTTGGCATGTAGTGCAAATATGAATTGTTGAGGAATATCTTTGGCCTGTAGTGCAAAGATGAATTGTAGATGAATATCTTTGGCCCGTAGTGCAAAGATGACCTATTGTTGAATATCTTTGGCCAGTAATGCAAAGATGAACGGTTGAGGAATATCTTTGGCCTGTAGTGCAAAGATGAATTGTAGATGAATATCTTTGGCCTGTAGTGCAAAGATGGTCTGTTGATGAATATCTTTGGCCCGTAGTGCAAAGATAAACTGTTGTTGAATATCTTTGGTCGTAGTGCAAAGATGGATTTATTAGTATGATTATGAACAGGAACTGTGATTTGGTATAACCATGATCTTTGATGTTTCAGGTAAAGACATGTGATGAAAATATTCTTCGTCCTGGGTGCGAAGAAAAATTTAGAATCACAATTATGATTATGAGTTATTCATATGATTGTGGAAAGGAACTGTTGATTGATGTTACAGGGATAAAACATTGTTGATGGATTTTTAACATGGAGAAGATAATAGACTTTATAGTCTATTTGACTCTTCTAATGGATTGCTCGTTCCGCTGCAACTATGGTTGAAATTTTTATCATTTACCATATGTTCTAAATCTCTGATTTATTATTGATGAAGGCTACTGATAATTTAATTATCTTTAGTCATGATATTCTTTACTGGGCTAGTTGTGCTCACCCTTTTGCTTCACAATTCCTTTCAGGTAATAAGAGTGTAGCTGGGTCGAGCGAGGGTAACGGGGAAATAGAACAGTGGTCTCTAGCTGTGGATGTTCTCCCGAAGCAGTATAGAAAAGTTCATTTAGTAGTTATATTTGGTGAATCCAATAGGGTAAGGTGTACCCAACGTTGGAAGGGTGGTTTGCCACTATCATACAAGATGTCTAACGACATACAACCTCGTGTCATCATAAGACAGGGATGTGCTCATCCACTTGCTGAGTATATATACGAGCACTACCTATATAATCTTGGTGTTTGTTTAAAGTATAATTCTCAATTAGAGACAGTAGAGATAATGATATGTCAAGAGAAGACTCACCATTGGGAAGAATATGATAGTAATCTTCTCGTTTTTCTTTGGGGTCTATTGGGTCAACCAAGGATAATTCTGTGGCCATATGATATCTATCATAACCTAGACGCGTGGCCTCCCATGTACGAAGGTTTCCCTGAGCACTTCCCAAAGATTCTAATTTCTAAAACAGTTTTTGACTATACCTTTATGTAAGGTGTTATTGTGAGGTGATGTCCACGGTTGGAACATGAGTCACATTTGGTATATATTTGTATCCAAACTCACAGCATATGTGTTGTTGTATTTTGCACGACAATTGTTGTAATAAAGTTGTAGTTGTTTTCTGTACCATGTATTTGACGACTCAGAATGGGTTGGGTGGAATGAACCTATTTTGGTGTCCAGAGTTACAGTTGGTATCAGAGCTTAGGGATATGATCTCTGGTGGAGATCGGGGAATATAACTAGGAGGGGAGAGATGCGTAAATCCTTCGCTAGTGTGTCCTACCTAAGCTTATTTGTTGGTTAGTCATAATATTGGGATATTATGTGATATGTTAATTTGTTTAATTAACCCTTATTTTATGGCAGTATTTGAGAATGGCAGCTGAGAATGCTAACAATGGAGTGAATGAGACTGTGGGGATACCTCTAATCACTAACCATGATAATGTGATGTCAGACGAAGAAGGAATTAGAGATATCTATGTGGTGAGTGAAGAATTGATAGTTGCACCCGAGATAGTCGCAGAGGTAACAGCTGAGACTGAGGAAGAAGAGGAAGAAGAAGTACCAGAGGAGAGTTTATTAGAGGTATTATATGATCAAAATGTAGAATTTCAAAATCGTATTCATGAGTTAGAAGAGCAGGCAGAAGAACGACAGGCGGTCGTGGAACAAAAGGATGCAACAATTCAAGCTTGTGTTACCCGATATGTGATGCTTGAACAGAAGCATTCTTTGGCAGAGTATAAGATGATAAAAATGGAATCTGAGCTGAAAGAAGAAAAAATTGAACGAGTGAGAATAAGTGATGCATGGGCAAAAGCCGCACGACACGTGGATATTGTGGAAAGAGATGTTCGATCTAAGAAGGCTAAAATAGATGATATGAATTTCTCTTTTTGGAAAGCAATTGGGAGAACCCAACATCGAGTTTTGAATTACCCTGTACATAGCGGTCAACCTGAATCCGATATGGATCGAAGATTGATGATTCAGATCATGAATGAGGAGTACGAAGAGGCAGTTGAGGGAGGAATATGTCCTATAGAAAGGTATATTCCAACGGTAATGATGACGCCAAATGCTGCTCCAGACAAGTCAAAGCCGAGTAGTTCGAGGGATGACGGTTGTCATGACTTCCCAACAAATGAGAAACCCAAATGAAGTTATCATGGGAGATGAGCAATGGAGAAATCATGATGATCTGAGAGATAGAATCTGAAATGGAAGCAAGGTATTCTCAACTCTTCGAAATACCAGGTACGTAAATTTCGGGGACGAAATTTCATAAGGAGGGGAGATTGTAAGACCCCGAATTTTATGAAATAAAAGTATTCAATTTTTCTTATAATTACTATTCAGTAAATGGTTAAATTGATAAAAGTTTAAAGTTATGGGTGAAATATGAATTTTTTTTCAAAATAAGCAAGTGGTTATAAAATAATCATTGTTGTCGGGGAATATTCGTTTGGTCGTGGAATATTCTTTCTGTCGGAGAATATTCGTACGACGGCGCAGCTATTTGTGGGCCCCATAACGAATAACTGTCGGGTGAAGAAAAACGACAAATTTGAGTTTTTACAAATAACGGCGTAGTTGTTATCGTTAATACTGTTGAAATACCCGGTGGTTAAAATACAGTAATACGCGTTATTGCACAGTAGCACACGGTATTGCACAGTATTTTTGAAATTATTGATTCTTACGTAAGAAGGCACTACTCAATAATTGTTACAGTAATTACTGTTCAATATTTTATTTTATTGATTCAATAATTGCTACGTTGAAATTTTATATTATTGTTGTTCAATAATTGTTGCTGCACAGTATTTTCCATTATCAGATCAATAATTCATATTATTTGAATAGTATTATTAGATAGCATTATTGGCAATGTCTAGAAAGTTCTGTCTAAGGAGAGGTTTGGTCATCTAATTGCGCGCTAGTAAGGAGAAATCCTTATTGGAAAGCCCCCTCTTTCCTGGGAACGGCCTGGTTGTCATAAATGTGATTCTGTAATATTATTTGTGAATAATTAATTATTGATTCATATGATAAGGAAATATTTATTTTATGTGGATATAAATGAGGGATATATTTTTGTGGTTAAAAATGAAGGAGTTAATGTTGAGGTTTTTATCAGTATTTTTGTCGGAATGGAGGTATTAAAAATCAGGGTTTTGAGATATTTTGCGGGGGTTATAATTTTTAATCCGACCGTTGGATCGTGGTAATTTTTGGATATGTTATACATATATAAGTTGAGTATATGTCCACAAATTTTGAACCGTTAAAAATGAATGTATGATTTGTTATGAATTTTACGAGATGACTGGTTCAGAAATTGTTGAATTTTCGGAGTTTATCATTTTGGTGGAAAATTCTAGAATTGGTGGGCCCCACTTGTGGTTGGTGAAGAAATGTGCTGAATTATATTTCAAATGTGGTGGGTGGGAATAGTAGCAGGTAAAGCCATCAGGTTGCAGGTCAAACCTACCAAAATTTTCCTATAAATAGAGGGCTAAGTTAGAATTGAAAATCACACCAGAAACATAAGCTTTCTCTCTTTCTCTCTCTAGATTATTGAGTGTATTTTGTGAGTATTTAGATACTTGGTGAGTTGCTATTCATCAGTGCAAGTTTCCTTCAGCCTTATACCGATCAGAAGTACTGCTCTTTTGAGGTAAGGGATAGTAAGGGATATTAAGGGATTTTAAGGGTTGTTATGATTTTCAGTTTCGTAATTTTTTGATCTTCAAAAATTCTGGAAAAATTTGAAATGATATTTTGATGAGTTTTCTTGATTGTGTCCAAAAATGGTGATTTTTGGATGTATAGATTGAGAGTTATGAATTTTATGAGAAAAGACTATTTTAAAAGTAACAGCTTATAATTCCTTGTGGTTAACTCCAAAATTGATGAAATTTTTATTGGGAGTACATGTATATGATAGAAGTATACTCTGTAAATTTCAGAATTTTTAGACAAAAGTACAATTTTTGATAAATGTCTAAATATTCGGCTATTTTGGCCATATGAAAAATAGTAAATGACTTTTAAAAATTCTGAGAAAAATATATGTTCACTATGGGACTATATTATGCTAAATCCCAGAAAAGAAATATTTTTGGAACTGATTTGGTATTTTTCATGAAAATGGTCTAGTTATGAGTAAATGAATTAAATATGTTTTGTGAGGAAAGAAAATTGGAAAATAGGATTTTATGGCTTGAGAATCCTATATGAGGTATATGCAGATTTTTGATGAGGGTTTTGGCTATTGATGATGAAATCTTAAGAGTTGACATTTTATGATGATTAAATGCATTAATTAGTAAAGTGTAAACAATTTAAATAAATTGTTTATAAGCTTAAGAAATGTTATTCTTTCAATATCATTATACCGAAATATTGGTATAGATTTTATTGTGGAATTTCTACCTTTTTGAGTCGAGGTTACTATTCATGAATTACTATTCACGACAAAATTGGTTTCTTTTTCTAACCAAATTATAGTTGATTTATGAATATTGCTCTTGAAATTAAATCCATGTTTTGACCATAATATTTAACATTTTTATAACCTTGATGTTGAAATTCTCTTTCGCTTGAGTGTAAAGATGGGTAAATTATTGGTATGATCATGACTATGGGTTCTCTTTGGCCAGTAGTGCAAAGTTGAATTGTTGACTGGTATGATCATGACCATTGAATTTATAATTGAATATCTTTAGCTTAAGTGCAAAGGTGAAATGATCAACATGGTTATAATTATTGTTTATATAAATTCTTAAATGATTATATATTCTTTGAGGTATTAATATATTTGGCATGTAGTGCAAATATGAATTGTTGAGGAATATCTTTGGCCTGTAGTGCAAAGATGAATTGTAGATGAATATCTTTGGCCCGTAGTGCAAAGATGACCTATTGTTGAATATCTTTGGCCAGTAATGCAAAGATGAACGGTTGAGGAATATCTTTGGCCTGTAGTGCAAAGATGAATTGTAGATGAATATCTTTGGCCTGTAGTGCAAAGATGGTCTGTTGATGAATATCTTTGGCCCGTAGTGCAAAGATAAACTGTTGTTGAATATCTTTGGTCGTAGTGCAAAGATGGATTTATTAGTATGATTATGAACAGGAACTGTGATTTGGTATAACCATGATCTTTGATGTTTCAGGTAAAGACATGTGATGAAAATATTCTTCGTCCTGGGTGCGAAGAAAAATTTAGAATCACAATTATGATTATGAGTTATTCATATGATTGTGGAAAGGAACTGTTGATTGATGTTACAGGGATAAAACATTGTTGATGGATTTTTAACATGGAGAAGATAATAGACTTTATAGTCTATTTGACTCTTCTAATGGATTGCTCGTTCCGCTGCAACTATGGTTGAAATTTTTATCATTTACCATATGTTCTAAATCTCTGATTTATTATTGATGAAGGCTACTGATAATTTAATTATCTTTAGTCATGATATTCTTTACTGGGCTAGTTGTGCTCACCCTTTTGCTTCACAATTCCTTTCAGGTAATAAGAGTGTAGCTGGGTCGAGCGAGGGTAACGGGGAAATAGAACAGTGGTCTCTAGCTGTGGATGTTCTCCCGAAGCAGTATAGAAAAGTTCATTTAGTAGTTATATTTGGTGAATCCAATAGGGTAAGGTGTACCCAACGTTGGAAGGGTGGTTTGCCACTATCATACAAGATGTCTAACGACATACAACCTCGTGTCATCATAAGACAGGGATGTGCTCATCCACTTGCTGAGTATATATACGAGCACTACCTATATAATCTTGGTGTTTGTTTAAAGTATAATTCTCAATTAGAGACAGTAGAGATAATGATATGTCAAGAGAAGACTCACCATTGGGAAGAATATGATAGTAATCTTCTCGTTTTTCTTTGGGGTCTATTGGGTCAACCAAGGATAATTCTGTGGCCATATGATATCTATCATAACCTAGACGCGTGGCCTCCCATGTACGAAGGTTTCCTTGAGCACTTCCCAAAGATTCTAATTTCTAAAACAGTTTTTGACTATACCTTTATGTAAGGTGTTATTGTGAGGTGATGTCCACGGTTGGAACATGAGTCACATTTGGTATATATTTGTATCCAAACTCACAGCATATGTGTTGTTGTATTTTGCACGACAATTGTTGTAATAAAGTTGTAGTTGTTTTCTGTACCATGTATTTGACGACTCAGAATGGGTTGGGTGGAATGAACCTATTTTGGTGTCCAGAGTTACAGTTGGTATCAGAGCTTAGGGATATGATCTCTGGTGGAGATCGGGGAATATAACTAGGAGGGGAGAGATGCGTAAATCCTTCGCTAGTGTGTCCTACCTAAGCTTATTTGTTGGTTAGTCATAATATTGGGATATTATGTGATATGTTAATTTGTTTAATTAACCCTTATTTTATGGCAGTATTTGAGAATGGCAGCTGAGAATGCTAACAATGGAGTGAATGAGACTGTGGGGATACCTCTAATCACTAACCATGATAATGTGATGTCAGACGAAGAAGGAATTAGAGATATCTATGTGGTGAGTGAAGAATTGATAGTTGCACCCGAGATAGTCGCAGAGGTAACAGCTGAGACTGAGGAAGAAGAGGAAGAAGAAGTACCAGAGGAGAGTTTATTAGAGGTATTATATGATCAAAATGTAGAATTTCAAAATCGTATTCATGAGTTAGAAGAGCAGGCAGAAGAACGACAGGCGGTCGTGGAACAAAAGGATGCAACAATTCAAGCTTGTGTTACCCGATATGTGATGCTTGAACAGAAGCATTCTTTGGCAGAGTATAAGATGATAAAAATGGAATCTGAGCTGAAAGAAGAAAAAATTGAACGAGTGAGAATAAGTGATGCATGGGCAAAAGCCGCACGACACGTGGATATTGTGGAAAGAGATGCTCGATCTAAGAAGGCTAAAATAGATGATATGAATTTCTCTTTTTGGAAAGCAATTGGGAGAACCCAACATCGAGTGTTGAATTACCCTGTACATAGCGGTCAACCTGAATCCGATATGGATCGAAGATTGATGATTCAGATCATGAATGAGGAGTACGAAGAGGCAGTTGAGGGAGGAATATGTCCTATAGAAAGGTATATTCCAATGGTAATGATGACGCCAAATGCTGCTCCAGACAAGTCAAAGCCGAGTAGTTCGAGGGATGACGGTTGTCATGACTTCCCAACAAATGAGAAACCCAAATGAAGTTATCATGGGAGATGAGCAATGGAGAAATCATGATGATCTGAGAGATAGAATCTGAAATGGAAGCAAGGTATTCTCAACTCTTCGAAATACCAGGTACGTAAATTTCGGGGACGAAATTTCATAAGGAGGGGAGATTGTAAGACCCCGAATTTTATGAAATAAAAGTATTCAATTTTTCTTATAATTACTATTCAGTAAATGGTTAAATTGATAAAAGTTTAAAGTTATGGGTGAAATATGAATTTTTTTTCAAAATAAGCAAGTGGTTATAAAATAATCATTGTTGTCGGGGAATATTCGTTTGGTCGTGGAATATTCTTTCTGTCGGAGAATATTCGTACGACGGCGCAGCTATTTGTGGGCCCCATAACGAATAACTGTCGGGTGAAGAAAAACGACAAATTTGAGTTTTTACAAATAACGGCGTAGTTGTTATCGTTAATACTGTTGAAATACCCGGTGGTTAAAATACAGTAATACGCGTTATTGCACAGTAGCACACGGTATTGCACAGTATTTTTGAAATTATTGATTCTTACGTAAGAAGGCACTACTCAATAATTGTTACAGTAATTACTGTTCAATATTTTATTTTATTGATTCAATAATTGCTACGTTGAAATTTTATATTATTGTTGTTCAATAATTGTTGTTGCACAGTATTTTCCATTATCAGATCAATAATTCATATTATTTGAATAGTATTATTAGATAGCATTATTGGCAATGTCTAGAAAGTTCTGTCTAAGGAGAGGTTTGGTCATCTAATTGCGCGCTAGTAAGGAGAAATCCTTATTGGAAAGCCCCCTCTTTCCTGGGAACGGCCTGGTTGTCATAAATGTGATTCTGTAATATTATTTGTGAATAATTAATTATTGATTCATATGATAAGGAAATATTTATATTATGTGGATATAAATGAGGGATATATTTTTGTGGTTAAAAATGAAGGAGTTAATGTTGAGGTTTTTATCAGTATTTTTGTCGGAATGGAGGTATTAAAAATCAGGGTTTTGAGATATTTTGCGGGGTTATAATTTTTAATCCGACCGTTGGATCGTGGTAATTTTTGGATATGTTATACATATATAAGTTGAGTATATGTCCACAAATTTTGAACCGTTAAAAATGAATGTATGATTTGTTATGAATTTTACGAGATGACTGGTTCAGAAATTGTTGAATTTTCGGAGTTTATCATTTTGGTGGAAAATTCTAGAATTGGTGGGCCCCACTTGTGGTTGGTGAAGAAATGTGCTGAATTATATTTCAAATGTGGTGGGTGGGAATAGTAGCAGGTAAAGCCATCAGGTTGCAGGTCAAACCTACCAAAATTTTCCTATAAATAGAGGGCTAAGTTAGAATTGAAAATCACACCAGAAACATAAGCTTTCTCTCTTTCTCTCTCTAGATTATTGAGTGTATTTTGTGAGTATTTAGATACTTGGTGAGTTGCTATTCATCAGTGCAAGTTTCCTTCAGCCTTATACCGATCAGAAGTACTGCTCTTTTGAGGTAAGGGATAGTAAGGGATATTAAGGGATTTTAAGGGTTGTTATGATTTTCAGTTTCGTAATTTTTTGATCTTCAAAAATTCTGGAAAAATTTGAAATGTATTTTGATGAGTTTTCTTGATTGTGTCCAAAAATGGTGATTTTTGGATGTATAGATTGAGAGTTATGAATTTTATGAGAAAAGACTATTTTAAAAGTAACAGCTTATAATTCCTTGTGGTTAACTTCAAAATTGATGAAATTTTTATTGGGAGTACATGTATATGATAGAAGTATACTCTGTAAATTTCAGAATTTTTAGACAAAAGTACAATTTTTGATAAATGTCTAAATATTCGGCTATTTTGGCCATATGAAAAATAGTAAATGACTTTTAAAAAATTCTGAGAAAAATATATGTTCACTATGAGACTATATTATGCTAAATCCCAGAAAAGAAATATTTTTGGAACTGATTTGGTATTTTTCATAAAAATGGTCTAGTTATGAGTAAATGAATTAAATATGTTTTGTGAGGAAAGAAAATTGGAAAATAGGATTTTATGGCTTGAGAATCCTATATGAGGTATATGCAGATTTTTGATGAGGGTTTTGGCTATTGATGATGAAATCTTAAGAGTTGACATTTTATGATGATTAAATACATTAATTAGTAAAGTGTAAACAATTTAAATAAATTGTTTATAAGCTTAAGAAATGTTATTCTTTCAATATCATTATACCGAAATATTGGTATAGATTTTATTGTGGAATTTCTACCTTTTTGAGTCGAGGTTACTATTCATGAATTACTATTCACGACAAAATTGGTTTCTTTTTCTAACCAAATTATAGTTGATTTATGAATATTGCTCTTGAAATTAAATCCATGTTTTGACCATAATATTTAACATTTTTATAACCTTGATGTTGAAATTCTCTTTCGCTTGAGTGTAAAGATGGGTAAATTATTGGTATGATCATGACTATGGGTTCTCTTTGGCCAGTAGTGCAAAGTTGAATTGTTGACTGGTATGATCATGACCATTGAATTTATAATTGAATATCTTTAGCTTAAGTGCAAAGGTGAAATGATCAACATGGTTATAATTATTGTTTATATAAATTCTTAAATGATTATATATTCTTTGAGGTATTAATATATTTGGCATGTAGTGCAAATATGAATTGTTGAGGAATATCTTTGGCCTGTAGTGCAAAGATGAATTGTAGATGAATATCTTTGGCCCGTAGTGCAAAGATGACCTATTGTTGAATATCTTTGGCCAGTAATGCAAAGATGAACGGTTGAGGAATATCTTTGGCCTGTAGTGCAAAGATGAATTGTAGATGAATATCTTTGGCCTGTAGTGCAAAGATGGTCTGTTGATGAATATCTTTGGCCCGTAGTGCAAAGATAAACTGTTGTTGAATATCTTTGGTCGTAGTGCAAAGATGGATTTATTAGTATGATTATGAACAGGAACTGTGATTTGGTATAACCATGATCTTTGATGTTTCAGGTAAAGACATGTGATGAAAATATTCTTCGTCCTGGGTGCGAAGAAAAATTTAGAATCACAATTATGATTATGAGTTATTCATATGATTGTGGAAAGGAACTGTTGATTGATGTTACAGGGATAAAACATTGTTGATGGATTTTTAACATGGAGAAGATAATAGACTTTATAGTCTATTTGACTCTTCTAATGGATTGCTCGTTCCGCTGCAACTATGGTTGAAATTTTTATCATTTACCATATGTTCTAAATCTCTGATTTATTATTGATGAAGGCTACTGATAATTTAATTATCTTTAGTCATGATATTCTTTACTGGGCTAGTTGTGCTCACCCTTTTGCTTCACAATTCCTTTCAGGTAATAAGAGTGTAGCTGGGTCGAGCGAGGGTAACGGGGAAATAGAACAGTGGTCTCTAGCTGTGGATGTTCTCCCGAAGCAGTATAGAAAAGTTCATTTAGTAGTTATATTTGGTGAATCCAATAGGGTAAGGTGTACCCAACATTGGAAGGGTGGTTTGCCACTATCATACAAGATGTCTAACGACATACAACCTCGTGTCATCATAAGACAGGGATGTGCTCATCCACTTGCTGAGTATATATACGAGCACTACCTATATAATCTTGGTGTTTGTTTAAAGTATAATTCTCAATTAGAGACAGTAGAGATAATGATATGTCAAGAGAAGACTCACCATTGGGAAGAATGTGATAGTAATCTTCTCGTTTTTCTTTGGGGTCTATTGGGTCAACCAAGGATAATTCTGTGGCCATATGATATCTATCATAACCTAGACGCGTGGCCTCCCATGTACGAAGGTTTCCCTGAGCACTTCCCAAAGATTCTAATTTCTAAAACAGTTTTTGACTATACCTTTATGTAAGGTGTTATTGTGAGGTGATGTCCACGGTTGGAACATGAGTCACATTTGGTATATATTTGTATCCAAACTCACAGCATATGTGTTGTTGTATTTTGCACGACAATTGTTGTAATAAAGTTGTAGTTGTTTTCTGTACCATGTATTTGACGACTCAGAATGGGTTGGGTGGAATGAACCTATTTTGGGGTCGTTACAGTATAGGTTTAATGTTGTAATGTATTTGATATTATGACAAAGAACTTATGTATTGGTTATAAAGAACCTGGGAATGGAATATTATTTGGAATATATATAAGACATATTCATTCTTTTGAGGAATTTCAATTGAACGTATGTGTGAACTGTAGCACCGTGTAGCACCATATGTCGAGTTGGAAGATACCCGAATTTGGGGGCGTCACAGGTTGGTATCAAAGTAATAGGTTATAAAACTTAAGGGGGGATTAGAACCTTAAGCCATAACCTTAAGAAGAGTCAAAGAAGTAAAAGATGGAAATTAACCCTATAAAAATGCATTATATATGTTATGTTTTTATTATTCTAATGGCGTGTACTAATTAAACTAAATTGTTTTGTTGAAGATGTCAGGAGAAAACGAAATGTATAGGGATATACATGTAGTCAGTGAAGAATCAGTGAACCAAATAGAGGTCTTACCGAATCCTATAGCTGTAGAGCCTGAAGTAATAGTTATTGAGTCTGGAGACTCCGAGGGAGTCAATGTGAGCACTGTTTATGGAAGTATTGGATAGAAACATCTAGTATTGTAAGGAGGTAAAGGAGTTGAAAGAGGAGCTTCATGCTGTCTTGGAGGATAAGACAAGTATGGAGTCCATGTGGGAAGAAGAGCACGACGAAAGAGTTTTGGCAAAGAACAAGGTCCACGAGCTGAAACATGAGGTCTTTGAGGCAGGAGCTAAAGACCAAGAAGTAGAAGATTGGGAGGATGTCCTATATATATAGGAGTTCTCATGCGGATTTTCAGCAGCAAGTAGCTAGGCATCCAATAGAGGCAGGGCAGACGCGACATACTATCAGCCGAGATATTATTGTCAGTCTTGCCAATGCAGATTTTGAGAAAGCCATAAGGCAGATGTAGACTAGTTAGTAACTATAGTAAAGTTAGATATGTACATATTGTAACGCCCCCAAAATAGGTCCATTCCATCCAACCCATTTTGAGTCGCCAAATACATGGTACAGATAACAACTACAACTTTATTACAATAATTGTCGTGCAAAATACAACTTGTGTCAGCACCTTACATTGATACCTATCAGTTTGCCACCGCAGAACGGCGTCCCCTACGGAGAGTCTGGCTTCGGTGCATTCCCCATCAACAGGAAGTCACCAGCGAAAGGCTCGGGGCTCTTTACTTATAGCTCTGATACCAGCTGTGACTCATGTCCCATCAGTGGACAGCACGTCACAATGACACCTTACATAAAGGTATAGTCAAAAACTGTTTTAGAAATTAGAATCTTTGGGAAGTGCTCAAGGAAACCCTCGTACATGGGAGGCCATGCTTCTAGGTTATGATAGACATCATATGGCCACAGAATTATCCTTGGTTGACCCAATAGACCCCAAAGAAAAATGAGAAGACTACTATCATATTCTTCCCAATGGCGAGTCTTCTCTTGACATATCATTATCTCCACTGTCTCTAATTGGGAGTTATATTTCAGATAGACTCCAAGATCATATAGGTAGTGCTGGTAGATATACTCAGCAAGTGGATGACCACAACCTTGTCTTATGATGACACGAGGTTGTATGTCATTATACATCCTGTAAGATAGTGGCAAAACACCCTTCCAAGTTAAATTCACCTCACCCTCAATATCTATAGACCACCGTTCTATTCCCTTGTTATCCCTCGCTCGACCCAGCTACACTTTTATTACCTGAAAGGAATTGTGAAGCAAAAGGGTGAGCACAACTAGCTCAGTAAAGAATATCTTGACTAAAGATAATTAAATTATCAATAGCCTCCATCAATAATAAATCAGAGATTTAGAACATATGGTAAATGATAAAAATTTCAACCATAGTTGCAGCGGAACGAGCAATCCATTAGAAGAGTCAAATAGACCATAAAGTCTATTATCTTCTCCATGTTAAAAGTCCACCAACAATGTTTTATCCCTGTAACATCAATCAACAGTTCCTTTCCACAATCATATGAATAATTCATAATCATAATTGTGATTCTAAATTTCACATCCAAGACGAAGATAATTTTCATCACCTGTCTTTACCTGAAACATCAAATATCATGGTTATACCAAATCACAGTTCCTATTCATAATCATACTAATAAATTCATCTTTGCACCACGGGCCAAAGATATTCATCAACAATTCATCTTTACACTGCATGCCAAAGATATTCAACAACAAGTCATCTTTGCACTACGGGCCAAAGATATTCATCAACAACTCATCTTTGCACTACAGGCCAAAGATATTCCTCAATAGTTCATATTTGCACTACAGGCCAAATATATTATTATCTCAAAGAAATATATAATCATTTCAGAATTTATATAACCAATAATTATAACCATGTTGATCATTCACCTTTGCACTTAAGCTAAAGATATTCAATTATAAATTCAATGGTCATGATCATACCAGTCACAATTCAACTTTTCACTACTGGACAAAGAGAACCCTAGTCATGATCATACCAATAATCTACCCATCTTTACACTCAAGTCAAAGAGAAATATCATCATTAGGGTTATAAAAATGTTATATATGATAAAAAAATAATATGATCAACATATAGTTTTAATCTCAAGAGTAATATTCATAAATCAACTATAATTTGGTTAGAAAAAGAAACCAATTTTGTCATGAATAGTAACTCATGAATAGTAACCCATGAATAGTAACTCATAAATAGTAACTCATGAATATTAACTCGTGAATAGTAACACATGAATAGTAACTCGTGAATAGTAATTCATGAATAATAACTCGTGAATATTAACTCATGAATAGTAACTCATGAATAATAACTCGTGAATAGTAACTCGTGAATAGTAACTCATGAATAATAACTCGTGAGTAGTAACTCATGAATAGTAACTCATGAATAGTAACCCCGACATGAAAAGATAAGAATTTCACAAGAAAAATCTTACCAATATTCCGGTATAATGATATTGAAAGAAATAATATTATTTTAAAAAAATACCTCCCTTATTATCCCTTACAATCCCTTACAATCCCTTACAATCCCTTACCTCAAAAGAGCAGTACTTCTGACTGGAATAACGCTGAACGAACTTGCACCGTATATCAACACTCAAGATATCAAAAAAACTCACAAGAATACACTCGATAATATAGAGAGAGAAATAGAGAGAAAACTTCAGTTTCTGCTGTGATTTTCAATTCTAACCTAAGCACCCTATTTATAGGAAAATGCTTAGAACATCAAAGCAGAAAATTTAATATAATAATAATATATTTAACAAATTTTCCTTAGCCCACCTTGACCATCTGAATTCAGCCATAACACATGTTAATGATGTCCACAAAATACAAAAAAAACGTTTTTCTAAACAAAAATAATTAAAACTTCTAAAAATCAATTATTTCGGAACTTCGGAACTTCAATAATTCACAATAAATAGCCTTTTTATCAGAAAATTCAAATCTCGCGAGTTTTTATAGGAAATTAAATTCTCTACAACTTTACAGAAGAAAGTTTTTTCAAATTCTAAACAGAAGTTGACCGAAATCCACAAACGGGCGATTTTACAGTCAATAATAAATTTTCAGTCAAGAATTGTGTCCACCAACACACAAAACATGTGTTAATCATTTAATGCCACAAAAATACTCTTCCTCCTCATATACTCATATATCCCACATTCATTATAAAAATACCACCATCAATATATTATTAAAATAATATATTTAAATAAATTATTTTATCAGAAAAAGATAAAATATGAACTTTTAACAATTGTCACATTAAAAATTTTCTCCATCTATATCCACATAAAATCAATATTTTTCTCATCATATAAATCAATAATTAATTATTCACAAATAATATTACAGAATCACATTACTGACAGTCAGGCAGTTCCCAGGAAAGAGGGGGCTTTCCAATAAGGATCTCTCCTTACTGGCGTGCAATTAGATGACCAAACCTCTCCTTAGACAGAACTTTCTAGACATTGCCAATAATATTATCTAATAATATTATTCAGATAATATGAATTATTGTTCCGATAATAGAAAATACTGTGTAGTGACAATTATTAAAACAACATAAATATAAAATATCAACGCAGCAATTATTGAATCAATAAAATAAAATACTGAACAGTAATTACTGTAATAATTATTGAGTAATGCCTTCTTACGTAAAAAAATAATAATTGGTGCAATACCGTGTGCTACTGTGCAACAACGCGTATTACTATGTTTTAACCACCGGGTATTCCAACAGTGTTAACAGTAACAACTACACTGTTATTTATAAACAACTTACTCTTGTCGTTTTCTTCATCTAATCGCTTTCCGTTATGGGGCCCACAAAAGACTGCGCCGTCGTACGAATATTCTCCGATAGTAAGAATATTCCACGACCAAGCGAATATTCCCCGACAATAATGAATATTTTATAACCACTTGTGTATTTCGAAAAAAAAAATTCATATATCACCCTTAACTTTAACATTTATCAATTTAACCATTTACTAAATAGTAATTATAAGAAAAATTGAATACTTTTATTTTATAAAATTCGGGGTCTTACAATCTCCCCTCCTTATAAAATTTCGTCCTTGAAATTTACGTACCTGGTATTTCAAAGAGTTGAGAATACCTTGCTTTCATTTCAGATTCCATCTTTCCTGTCATCATAATTTCTTCATTGCTCATCTCCTGTATTTCAGATATCATTCTAGAATATAGCTTCAAAACAAAGGTTAATTGAACAAATTAACATATCACATAATATCCCGATATTATGACTGACCAACAAATAAGCTTAGGTAGGACACACTAGCGAAGGATTTACTCGTCTCTCTCCTCCTAGTCCTATTCCCCAATCTCCGCCAGAGATCATATCCCTAAGCTCTGATACCAAATGTAACGCCCCCAAAATAGGTCCATTCCATCCAACCCATTTTGAGTCGCCAAATACATGGTACAGATAACAACTACAACTTTATTACAATAATTGTCGTGCAAAATACAACTTGTGTCAGCACCTTACATTGATACCTATCAGTTTGCCACCGCAGAACGGCGTCCCCTACGGAGAGTCTGGCTTCGGTGCATTCCCCATCAACAGGAAGTCACCAGCGAAAGACTCGGGGCTCTTTACTTATAGCTCTGATACCAGCTGTGACTCATGTCCCATCAGTGGACATCACGTCACAATGACACCTTACATAAAGGTATAGTCAAAAACTATTTTAGAAATTAGAATCTTTGGGAAGTGCTCAAGGAAACCCTCGTACATGGGAGGCCATGCTTCTTGGTTATGATAGACATCATATGGCCACAGAATTATCCTTGGTTGACCCAATAGACCCCAAAGAAAAATGAGAAGACTACTATCATATTCTTCCCAATGGCGAGTCTTCTCTTGACATATCATTATCTCCACTGTCTCTAATTGGGAGTTATATTTCAGATAGACTCCAAGATCATATAGGTAGTGCTGGTAGATATACTCAGCAAGTGGATGACCACAACCTTGTCTTATGATGACACGAGGTTGTATGTCATTATACATCCTGTAAGATAGTGGCAAAACACCCTTCCAAGTTAAATTCACCTCACCCTCAATATCTATAGACCACCGTTCTATTCCCTTGTTATCCCTCGCTCGACCCAGCTACACTTTTATTACCTGAAAGGAATTGTGAAGCAAAAGGGTGAGCACAACTAGCTCAGTAAAGAATATCTTGACTAAAGATAATTAAATTATCAATAGCCTCCATCAATAATAAATCAGAGATTTAGAACATATGGTAAATGATAAAAATTTCAACCATAGTTGCAGCGGAACGAGCAATCCATTAGAAGAGTCAAATAGACCATAAAGTCTATTATCTTCTCCATGTTAAAAGTCCACCAACAATGTTTTATCCCTGTAACATCAATCAACAGTTCCTTTCCACAATCATATGAATAATTCATAATCATAATTGTGATTCTAAATTTCACATCCAAGACGAAGATAATTTTCATCACCTGTCTTTACCTGAAACATCAAATATCATGGTTATACCAAATCACAGTTCCTGTTCATAATCATACTAATAAATTCATCTTTGCACCACGGGCCAAAGATATTCATCAACAATTCATCTTTACACTGCATGCCAAAGATATTCAACAACAAGTCATCTTTGCACTACGGGCCAAAGATATTCATCAACAACTCATCTTTGCACTACAGGCCAAAGATATTCCTCAATAGTTCATATTTGCACTACAGGCCAAATATATTATTATCTCAAAGAAATATATAATCATTTCAGAATTTATATAACCAATAATTATAACCATGTTGATCATTCACCTTTGCACTTAAGCTAAAGATATTCAATTATAAATTCAATGGTCATGATCATACCAGTCACAATTCAACTTTTCACTGCTGGACAAAGAGAACCCTAGTCATGATCATACCAATAATCTACCCATCTTTACACTCAAGTCAAAGAGAAATATCATCATTAGGGTTATAAAAATGTTATATATGATAAAAAAATAATATGATCAACATATAGTTTTAATCTCAAGAGTAATATTCATAAATCAACTATAATTTGGTTAGAAAAAGAAACCAATTTTGTCATGAATAGTAACTCATGAATAGTAACCCATGAATAGTAACTCATAAATAGTAACTCATGAATATTAACTCGTGAATAGTAACACATGAATAGTAACTCGTGAATAGTAATTCATGAATAATAACTCGTGAATATTAACTCATGAATAGTAACTCATGAATAATAACTCGTGAATAGTAACTCGTGAATAGTAACCCCGACATGAAAAGATAAAAATTTCACAAGAAAAATCTTACCAATATTTCAGTATAATGATATTGAAAGAAATAATATCATTTTAAAAAAATACCTCCCTTATTATCCCTTACAATCCCTTACAATCCCTTACTATCCCTTACCTCAAAAGAGCAGTACTTCTGACTGGAATAACGCTGAACGAACTTGCACCGTATATCAACACTCAAGATATCAAAAAAACTCACAAGAATACACTCGATAATATAGAGAGAGAAATAGAGAGAAAATTTCAGTTTCTGCTGTGATTTTCAATTCTAACCTAAGCACCCTATTTATAGGAAAATGCTTAGAACACCAAAGCAGAAAATTTAATATAATAATAATATATTTAACAAATTTTCCTTAGCCCACCTTGACCATCTGAATTCAGCCATAACACATGTTAATGATGTCCACAAAATATAAAAAAAAACGTTTTTCTAAACAAAAATAATTAAAACTTCTAAAAATCAATTATTTCGGAACTTCGGAACTTCAATAATTCACAATAAATAGTCCTTTTATCAGAAAATTCAAATCTCGCGAGTTTTTATAGGAAATTAAATTCTCTACAACTTTGTAGAAGAAAGTTTTTTTAAATTCGAAACAAAAATTGGCCGAAATCCACAAACGGGCGATTTTACAGTCAATAATAAATTTTCGGTCAAGAATTGTGTCCACCAACACACAAAACATGTGTTAATCATTTAATGCCACAAAAATACTCTTCCTCCTCATATACTCATATATCCCACATTCATTATAAAAATACCACCATCAATATATTATTAAAATAATATATTTAAATAAATTATTTTATCAGAAAAAGATAAAATATGAACTTTTAACAATTGTCACATTAAAAATTTTTTCCATCTATATCGACATAAAATCAATATTTTTCTCATCATATAAATCAATAATTAATTATTCACAAATAATATTACAGAATCACATTACTGACAGCCAGGCAGTTCTCAGGAAAGAGGGGGCTTTCCAATAAGGATCTCTCCTTACTGGCGCGCAATTAGATGACCAAACCTCTCCTTAGACAGAACTTTCTAGACATTGCCAATAATATTATCTAATAATATTATTCAGATAATATGAATTATTGCTCCGATAATAGAAAATACTGTGTAGTGACAATTATTAAAACAACATAAATATAAAATATCAACGCAGCAATTATTGAATCAATAAAATAAAATACTGAACAGTAATTACTGTAATAATTGTTGAGTAATGCCTTCTTACGTAAAAAAATAATAATTGGTGCAATACCGTGTGCTACTGTGCAACAGCGCGTATTACTGTGTTTTAACCACCGGGTATTCCAACAGTGTTAACAGTAACAACTACGCTGTTATTTATAAACAACTTACTCTTGTCGTTTTCTTCATCTAATCGCTTTTCGTTATGGGGCCCACAAAAGACTGCGCCGTCGTACGAATATTCTCCGATAGTAAGAATATTCCACGACCAAGCGAATATTCCCCGACAATAATGAATATTTTATAACCACTTGTGTATTTCGAAAAAAAAATTTCATATATCACCCTTAACTTTAACATTTATCAATTTAACCATTTACTAAATAGTAATTATAAGAAAAATTGAATACTTTTATTTCATAAAATTCGGGGTCTTACACATATGATGTATCTAGTAGTGACGTAAAACCCTCTTTTATATATCAAAGGGTAGTCTTTTGTAAATCCCAATTTTTGAAAATTAATTGCGGGATAAAAATGTAATCAGCTAAGGCTGTGTAATGAACGAATGATGTATTATTATACTACAAGGAATGAATCAATATAAGCCTTTTATGGAACATATTGCGTAATGAGTTGAAGTTATTGTTTAATCATGAATAATAACTAACCAACGAGAAGCAAATAATAATGAAATGTGTTGTTTATCTCAACAGCAAAATGCCGTCGAGAAGGAGACAACGAAATCAAGACGCTAATGTTAATCAACCGAAAGGTGGTCCGGTTAACCCGATGCAAGAGTTTGTTAACTTGTTAATGGCCGCATTTAATAGAAATGGGGCTACGATACCCGTTAATCCTAGAGTAGTACAAGCTACTACTATTAAGGATTTCAAAAGTGTCGGTCCAC
The DNA here is from genome assembly GCA_016801055.1 of Panax notoginseng. Lineage (NCBI taxonomy): Eukaryota > Viridiplantae > Streptophyta > Magnoliopsida > Apiales > Araliaceae > Panax > Panax notoginseng. The sequence continues at coordinate 90,580,358 of CM029017.1, read as the reverse complement.
CGTAGTTCAAAGGAACTACGAACCCAATAGAAGCCCAAACGTGGGTGAAAGAAATCGGGATGGCATTTGTCATTGCAAATGTCGACGAGGGTCAAAAGGTTGCCTTTGCAACCTATATGATGAAGGGTGATGCCAACTTTTGGTAGGCGGCAAACCAGGCTAGGGTTGGTATAGAGAACCTAACATGGGTAAGGTTCAAGGAGATCTTCTTTGAGAACTTCTTTCCCATAAGTATGTAGGGAAGGATGGAAATACGATTTCTGGAATTGAAACAAGGGGAGATGACAGTTCCCAAATACGCTACCAAGTTCAATGAACTGGCGAGGTTTGCTCCACACCAAGTGGACACTGAGGTGAGAAAGGCTAGAAGGTTTGAGCAGGGCTTGAAACCCTGGCTCTATAGCCAAATATTTTTGTTCTAAAGTACTTCTTTTGGGACCATACTAGAGAAGGCAATAATTGCCGAAGGTGGGAATGAGGCTCTAAGCCGGTACCACAAGGACAAAAAGAATAAGGGTAAAGTTGATAGGGAAGTGAAGACCGAGGGAGCGAGTGGGAGTGGCGACGGTCACAAGAGGAAAGGGTTTAACTCTGGAAATATTGGAAGTGAAGCATGGAGATCCGAAGAGGATAATGGAGGAGTGCAAGACCTGTGGGAAGACTCATTTAGGAGTCTGTCTCAAGGGGAAGGATGTATGCTATAATTGTGGATAGGAGGGGCATATTTCGCCTAACTGTCCAAGTCCGAAGAAGAATCATGGGTGCTTTGTATGTGGATCAACTAACCACATAGCGAAGAATTGCCTGAAGAAGGGGACGGACGGGAATAAGGGTGTTAATAGCAGTAAGTTAGCTATTGGTGGTCCAATGCAGCCGGGTAGGCCAATGGCATGTACCTTTAACATGACAGTCTAAGATGCAGTTGTATCAGGGGACGTAGTTGGAGGTACTATTTTGATCAACGACATAAATGCTTACGTGTTGTTTGATTCGGGTGCTACTTGTTCGTTTGTAGCATGCGATTTTGCTAAACGATTAGGATTACTTCCCGAAAAGTTGCCTATACCTTTAAATATCAAGGTAGCAAATGAAGAGATAATTCCTGTTGAAGATATTCATAGGAACTATTGTGTAGATATACGGGGGTATAAATTATCAGTAGATTTGATACCGATAAAGTTGGAGAATTCGATGTAATTCTCTGGATGGATTGGTTGTTTAACCATGGATAAATTATAGATTGTCAAAAGAAGTGTGTAAATATTAAGACGTTGAGATAATCTCCTATAGTATTTTACGGTAATAAATCGCCGGGACGTTCGTGTTGTCTTACTATGACACAGATTAGAAAACTGTTAAGGAAGGGATGTGTAGGTTATCTGTGCCATGTTGTTGATACCCAACGAATGGGAGCGACCATGGAACAAATACATATAGTGAGAGAATTCATGGATGTATTTCCAAGTGAATTGTCGGGTCTTCTTTCGGATAGGGAGATCAAATTCGTAATAGGCATTGTGCCAGGAGCGGCACCAGTTTCAAGGGCACCGTACCGTATGGCGCCTGTAGAGATGAAGGAGTTAATGGTTTAGTCACAAGAACTGTTGGACAGAAAGTACATTCAACCAAGTGTTTCGCCGTGGGGAGCACCTGTACTGTTTGTGAAGAGGAAGGACGGATCGTTAAGACTTTGTATCGACTACCGAGAGTTGAACAAGTTAACGATAAAGAATAAATACCCACTGTGACAACCCGAGAATTTAGAGAATTTTTTTAAATTTTTAATTAAATTATTTTAGGGTTCAAAATTAGAACCTAGACAGAAAATTAGTGTATGCGTTTAATATTTCTAAAATAGAATTTTGAGGATTTCAAAATTCTGTGAAGGATTTAAGTGAATTATTCAGGATTAAGGAAATACGTGAATATATTTTGTGTTTATGTGTACAGTATGTGGTTAAGGGTCAAGGGTTGACCAGATAAACGATATCTGTAACAAACCCTAATTATATATTAAGAACTTTAACGTTTGGTTAGAAAACCCTAGCGATTAATAAGAAACCTTAGAAATCGGTTCTAGAAATCCAAATTTAGTTTCGGGAATTCAAAACCCTAATTCGGTATATGAAACCCTAATATGGAAACTTAAATGATTATTATATTGCTTAAGTGCTATATATTATAATATTAATTAGGGTAAAACTTAATTATTTAGCAAACCCTAATTTCAAATTTTAAAAAATCTAATTTCGAGATTTGAAACCCTAATTTATAATTAGGAAAAATTTAATTGTTGATTTAATAATTTTAATGTTAATTAGGAAATATTAATCCTAATTTTCAAGATATGAGTAATTAGAAAATCCTAATCTAATTACGAAATCTAATTTCTAATTTAGGAAAATTATTTTTCTATTAGATACCCTAATTCGTGGGTTATAAACCCTAATGGCAATTTTAACCATAATTGCTTGATTAGCAATTTTAATTAGGAATTATTAATCCTAATTAGCAATATTTAAGTTATGATTAGGAAATTTTAATATAATTAGAAAATATTAATTATAATTTAGAAATATTAATTTTCAATTTTGAAATCGAAATTTGGAAATCCTAAAATTAAAATTTTCAAAACCTAAGTGTTAAACCTTAAACCCTAACCAAACCCTAAACCCTAAGGGTTTGGCTAATGTCCAAAATGCCATTAAAAATTAAATGGAAATGGCTAAAATACCCTTTGTCGCATTCTTTAATGGGTGGAGTGCAAATCTTGCCAAAGATAAATGGTTGGTGAACTACCCTAACCCTAGCCCTAGCCATGTGTCCAAAATCAGCCATTTATTGTAATCAATTACATTGAATCATGCCATTTAAATAGATTAAGAAAGAGAAAAATCTCACTTTATTTTTTTCATTTTGTCCAAGCCTCTCTCTCTCTCTCTCTCTATATTTCGGGTTTTTGAGTGAGAGGGGAGTGATAAACAAAGTTAGAATCAGTTCATAGCAACCAAGAACAGATCCTCAAAGATCAGAAATCAGAATCAAAGCTCAAAAGGTATATAAACCCTAAATTTCGAAATCTTATGATTTGTTGTTAGATGTTGCAACTGATTGGTTAGATATGTGTAATATGGTGTCTATAAGTGATCTGGGTTGATAGATCATGGATCTATAACACCTACATGCATGAATCGAGCATTTTAGAAAATATGGAAAAGAGTTTAAAAAAATGACCTGGCAGTCGAATGTCAGGCCCTATAGATCGTTCTGTGTTAATGTTTTGTGGTGTTTGATGTTATATACTTGTTCCTTGTTGTATGGTCTTTAATCTAACTCTTGAATAAAGCTCAGATCACATGTAGATTGCAAGAAATAGTCAGTCAAAGTACGTTGACCATACACGCAAACTGGGTTCTGGGCAGCCCAGAAACTCAGAACCGGCCTGACAAGATATTTAGGGTCATTGATCTTGCTTCTGTTACGTGTCCGTGTTGTCGTTTGTTTGTTATAGCCTGATATTATGACTACATACTGAAGCTTTTAGTTCACTCAAATCCATAACAGAATTGTTTATAATCAAGGTCAAAATGCGTTGACCGATTCACCTTAAGAAGGTTTCTGGGAAACCCAGAACCTTCAAGAGTCGAGATTTTTAGTATGGTTTGACAAGCCCTAATCTGTTGATTTCTTTGTTGTTATGATGATCGGTTGCTATAAGATTGTACCCTGACATGTTGTCTACAGTATTGAGCCAATATTTTACCCAAAAAAAATTACAGGATCCAAGATATGAGGATCGAAAACTAGTACCCTCGACTGTTCTTCATTTTCTGGAAAACCCAGAAATGAAGAACAGTGTTGTCAGAAGGTTTAGAAGCTTAGATCTCTCAGATCTGATATTGTATGACCTTGATACTTGCTTCAACTTGTAATATTACATGAGAACTATAATTATAACACCTTAGTAAATCCAGAAACGACTTATCCAAGAAATTATGAACGGTCAAACAAGGTAGCATGAACTCTGACATGAGTTTCTGGAAATTGGCCAAGAACACATTCAGCGACGCTTTTTGTCGCCTAATGTCCCTATAGCGACAGTTTCTAATTAATTTAATTTCTGATTTTTTGGAAATTAATTAAAAATAGAGAAAAATAGTTTTTAATTATTAAAAATACAAAATAAATTCTGAAAAAATTATTTTAAATTCTGAAAAATAGTTTTTAATTAATTAGAGTATACTTCATAAATATTTAATATTTTTGGAATATAAATAGTATTTAATTTATTTAATTATAATATTAAATAAATTATTTAAAAATAGTTTTAATTCATGAAAAATCATGAAAAATAATATTATGGTATAAGAAAATATTTAAAAATATTTTCAGTGACTTTTAATATTTTGTGATGAAATTCATTAATTAATTAATGTTAATGATAATTAGTTTATTTAATAACTATATTAAATAAATTATGGAAAAATAGAATAAATGATTTATAAATCATATAAAAATGATTTAAGTGTTATAAAAATATTTTAAGTTATAAGATATAACTTTTGATATTTTGTCATGAAAATATTAATATTTTTAATATTAATAGTAATTATCAGATAATGAATTTAACTGTTTAAAAATCATATAAATATGATTTGAAGGTATTAAAAATACTTTGTGATATTATAAATATATTATGATATTATGTGATGAGTTTCATTAATATTTGATTATAAATAAATATTAATGATAAAAGAATATTGTGGTATTTATAAATACGGTTTTAATGATTGAAAATTCACGATAAATAATAATAATTATTTAAAAATTATTACGAGCTTACGAAAAATATTTCGAATGTTATTGAAATTATCTGAGATAATTGTTAAGTGTTAGGCAGAGTTTAATTGAACTTAGACTCGATAAAAGTCCGACTAGACCGTCGGGATGTCAGTTTTGTGTCAGGTTCAACTCAGACTGCAAAAGTTTAACTTAATACCGAGTCCTATGTGTGCTATAGAATGATAGGGTTATGTGTTATGTGTTTAGGTTATTCTGTGCGTGTATATATATATATATATATATATATATATATATATATATATATTATAGTATTATATTATGATGATATTATTCTAATATTGGAGATCTATATTACTAATATTAGGTCTTCGGATAAAGCGATATAGATTGCGTAGCGATAATCAATGATTCAGGCAAGTTTGTTTTTACTTAACTCTACTAAGAGTGTTTCATTCGGATAAGCTTATGGTTAATCATTGCTGGTTGCCATGAATTATACTTTGTACATATTACATGTATAAGTCAGGTATGAAAGACTGATCACCTTCATTACCAGTTGGTTCAGATATATTTGTTCATATATAATACTTGTTCAGTCATAAATTTGTTCCTGCTAGTTCACAATTATATTATTGAATTATAGCCAACTTATTATTTAGACTCTTTCAATCATGATATATCGTTATATTATTGAATTTAAACTTGCTGGGCAACTTTTATGCTCACCCTTGCTATATCATGATAAACATTGCAGATTAAGACGAATGCGTCGGATACAAGGAAAAGTTAAAGACAGTTCCAGCGTTAGGATATGTGTGCAGCTGAATTGTATAAGTGTTGTATTTTAAGGTTATGTGTTAAGTAAGTTATGTAATGTGTATTAAGTTAAGGTTACTCGACCTTGGGGAAAAGTATATAAGTTTAATGTATAAACAATTTATGTTTATATCTTCCGTAAATAGTAATAGTTGTATAGAATGATCGAATCGGATCCAAGGTGATTTGGGACCTGGATTCGGGGACCTCACACCCACTGCCCAGGATCGTTGATCTTTTTGATTAGTTGAAAGGGGCAAAGTATTTTTCTTAGATAGATTTGCGGACGGGGTATCATCAGTTGGAGTTTAGGAAGGAGGATGTACCTAAGACGACATTCAGGACTCGTTATGGTCATTACGATTTTCTGGTGATGTCATTTGGGTTGACTAATACACCAACTGCATTTATGTATATGATGAACATAATGTTCAAACAATATTTGGACAAGTTCGCCGTAGTGTTTGTCAATGATATTCTAGTCTATTCTAAGACGTAAGAAGATCATGCTGAACACCTAAGAATAGTGTTGGAGACACTAAGTAAGGAGAAGTTATATGCGAAGTTCACTAAGTATGAATTTTGGTTAGAAAGGGTACATTTTTAGGTTATATCATTGACCATGATGGGATTTCAGTGGATCCAGCGAAGGTGGAAGCCATGATCAATTGGGAACAACCAAAAATGCCAACTGATGTGCGGAGTTTCCTAGGGTTAGCGGGATTCTATCAGAGATTCATCTAAGATTTTTCAAAGATAGCTACTCCATTGACTAACTTGAGAAGAAAGATAATGAAGTACGTGTGGACTGAGGAGTGCGAAGACAGTTTTCAAGAACTGAAGAAAAGGTTGAGTGAAGCGCTTGTTTTGTCATTACCCGATGACACGGGAAATTTCGTAATTTATAGCGATGCTTCGCATAAAGGACTTGGTTGCGTGCTCATGCAGTATGGCAAAGTCATTACGTATGCAACACTGCAGTTGAAGGATTATGAGAAAGTTTATCCTACTCATGATCTGGAACTGGCCGCGGTAGTGTTTGCCTTAAAGATATAGCGACATTATCTTTATAGAGAAAAATGTGAGATATACACGGACCATAAGAGTCTAAAATATATCTTCACACATAAGGAGTTGAATATGAGACAAAGAAGATGGCTGGAATTGATAAAGGATTACAACTGTAAAATCCTGTATCATCCGGGGAAAGCCAGTGTAGTGGCCGATGTCTTAAGTAGGAAGGGTCGGGAAAAGTTGTCTATGTTAATGGCTCAAACTAAGTTAATACCAAAGATGGCTAGAATGGAAATAGAGGTGAAGTTGCCGAGTGAGCCAGAATAGAGACTGTTTACGACAGAAATTCAATCTACTATTGTAGAGAGAGTCAGGGTGGTGCAGCTCAAAACTAATGAGTGTGACCAAATGAAGAAGCGGTTAACCAATGAAAAAGATTTATAGCATAATCTTGATAATGAGGGATTATTAAGATTTGAAGGAAGAATTTGGGTTCCGAATGAGACAGAATTAAAGGAGCAAGTGTTAAAGGAGGCTCATAGTTCGAGGTACTCGATTCATCCTTGTAGCACTAAGATGTATCAAGACCTTCGACATAGTTTCTGGTGGCCAAACATGAAGTGAGAGATAGCCAAGTATTTGAGTAGGTGCTTGACTTGTCAGAAAGTTAAGGCCGAACATCAACAACCAAGTGGCTTGTTACAGTCATTGGTGATTTTAGAATGGAAGTGGGAGCATATCACGATAGATTTTGTGGTGGGACTTCCGATTACTCAGAAGGGGTATGACGCGATTTGGGTAATAGTGGACCGGTTGACGAAGTCGGCTCACTTTTTGCCATTTAGGGTTAAGTATAACTTGGACCAATTAGCTAAACTTTATGTTAAGAAAGTTATTTCTAGACATGGAGTAACAATTTCGATTGTGTCAGATCGTGACCCACGATTCACGTCGAACTTTTGGAAGAGTCTGCAAGATCAGATAGGAACGCAACTGAAGTTGAGTACGGCTTATCATCCCCAAACTGATGGGCAGAGCGAGAGGATAATTTAGACGCTAGAAGATATGTTGAGATCTTGCATCATGGATTTCAAAGGTAGTTGGGATGATCATCTACCATTAGTAGAGTTTGCGTAGAACAACAGTTATCATGCAATCATAGGCATGCCGCCTTACGAAGCTTTGTATGGAAGAAAGTGCAGAACACCATTGTGTTAGGATGAATTGGGAGAACGCTGAATGCTAGGACCTAAAATGGTGCAACAAACAGCGGATATAGTGAAGGTGATACGGATGCGTCTCGTAGCAGCTCTAGATAGACAGAAGAAGTATGCAAACTCACATCGAGTGAATAGGGAGTTTAAGGTAGGCTCGTATGTATTTCTAAAGGTATATCCCTGGAAAGGAAAGATACACTTTGGAAAGAAGGGAAAGTTAAGTCCAATGTTTAAAAGACCTTTTGAGGTATTAAAATGGGTAAGAGAGGTAGCTTACGTGGTAGCGTTACCTCCAGACCTAGAACGAATATATAACGTGTTTCACGTATCTGTGTTATGTCCTTATAAGTCAGATTATAAGCACGTAATTGAGTATGAGCCTATTCATATTGAGAATGACTTAACGTACGAAGAGTTGCCTATTCAAATCATCGATAGAAAAGAGCAAGTTCTGCGGAACAAGGTTATACCTTCAGTAAAGGTGTTATGGGAGAACCACGATTCCGAAGAAGCAACGTGGGAATTGGAAGAAAAGATAAAGAGGAATTACCCTCAATTATTTGTGTAATGTAAGACGAGATTCTGCGGACAGAATCCTTATAAGGGGGGAAGGATGTAACGACCGATAAATTCAGATTTATTGTAAAATAATTTTATTTAATTAAACAATGAATAAAATTATATTATATGTTATTATTATGAGTTAATATGATGAAGGTTGTTCTATAACCAAACAATATTGGAATGTCGTAGTATTTTGACTACATGAAGGGATTAAAGTATTTGAATTTCCAAGATAAAAATAAAAGTTTTCCGAGAAATTTTTTAAAAAACACTATTCACTGATTTCTGCTCGGGAATTATTTTTGAACTTCCCAGAAATACGTAACGATAGAATATTAAGGGAAGATGGATTATGTAATAATAATTTGAGTATGGAAAACGTAGTTTTTCGCCTGCGAACTTAATTCGAGAACTTTAGGGAAAATAAAGTGTTAACTAGTTAAAGTAATGATCGTATGATACGTAGGTATTGTACGAGGTAATGAATACGAGTATGATATGAAGTATTATACTAGTATGTATGAATGATGGTATGTCGTATATTATGAATGAGTATATGAGATAGAATACGAGATTAATACGTAGAGAATACGTTATAAGGCTTTAAGCCAAATAAAATGGACTTGTAGGATTATGTAAGGAGTGTAAAGTCCAATAGGGATAAATGATAAAGCCCAATTGCTAACTAATGTTAAGGCTCAAGTAGTTGTTAATGAACAAGCCAATGTTTGTTTAATGTAAGCCCAATGTATAAGTTATGATATTTAAACCTTAAGCCCAAAGTAATAATCCATGGGTATGCATGACCCATGGGGCAACCCATGATCACATGGGTGATCTGGGTGGCCAACCAAGAGATAAGATTTGTGGAGGCCAAGTAAACTTAATGACCAAGTAAGGAATAGTAAGGAGGTGATTAAGGAGATGTGATGGCCTAATGACCAAACTACCTTAACCTAGCAATTCCTATAAATAGAGAGCCTTGAATTTCATTTTCCTTGTTCAATATTTCCACCAACAACTTATAACTTATTAAGTAGAGACAAAATACTAGAAAAGATAGACTTTCATAAACCAAGTAGAAAAGCAAGAAGAAGAACCAAGTTGATCATCAAGGGTAAGAAACCTTTAACCAATTATTGATCTTCCTATCTTCAATTCTAGTTTGATAGAGAAGTGTTGATTAGTGGAGTATGTATGCTAAGAAGTAATAAGAATGGATCAATGGACATAAACCTTAATAAGCCATAAATAAGTAATTCAAACTTATTTAAGTTATAAACTTATGAAGAATATGTAAGAACTTGTCATATGTTTACCTTAATAAAATTGTATGACAAGAAGAAGTAAGGATTGTTGGTAGAAGACTAAAATCATGATAAGTCATGTATAAGCAATTCGTAATCATATAAGTTATGAACTAAGAAGGAATAAGTAAGAGCTTATCATGTATATAATTTAATAAAATATGTATGTTAAGATGTTAGTATAATGAAATGAATCTATTTGAAACGATGAACAAATCATAAGTAGCGAAGTTATGCCGGAATTCACACGATTAGACAATAATCGTCAAATTCGTAAAATTTTCGGAATGGAAGTCAGATTTTGATATTGAACTCAGAAATGTTGGTTTTCGATGGAGTTAAGCCTTATTTGGCATTATAGAGTTGTGGACTCGAAAGTGACCGAATTCTGACTTAGAACGAAGAAACGAGTGTTGAACGTTCATGAACGTTTAACGTTTTTGTTAAAAATGAACTAAAAGGTGAATTCCGAGTTAACGAATTCAAAAATGTAAAATTCTTACATTAACACTTAGAGTATGTGATTTATGAGCTAATAGCTTTTGAACAAGCCAATTTGGACTTAAAATGATCAAGAGTTTCTGGTGCACAGAGATGGCGCCGCGACACCAGCCCAAGGCAAATATGTGGCGCTGTAGTGCCGGTACCATGCCCATACCTACTGGAGTTTCACCCTGTGGTGCGGCCAGGAGAGCTAAGAGTGGCGCCGCAGTGCCGGGTCCGGCCCTCAGCCACTGGAGAGTTGCGCCGTAGCGCGTCTTAATGAGAGGAAGTTGGCACCGCAACGCCAGCATTAGGGTTTGCACAGTAATGAGAAGCTTATGAAGATAAAAGGAAAGGCAGTTGGTTAATGATGAAATGAAACATTATTAAACCTAAAGTAACATCCTTAATTGATGTTAAGGACCTTAAGTATTACAACTGAAGGTCGACGAAAGATTAATTGAATATCAGAACAATGTACTGTGATAAGCCGGAACCAATAATAACAAATCTAAGTCATGATTAGATTGAGAAGAATGGTAAGATTCATTAGGAACCATGTATGCTTATTCATGACCTAATGTGTTACGTTATGTGATCATAGATTGTAGAGACTCTAAAGACTTAAAGGGAAACTATAATAACAATAGCAGACGCTGAAGGCAAGTGTTCTAACCCTTGTCTATGTTCAATTTAGTCAAGTTTTGTGATTCATGTCTCTTACGCATGAATTGCTATATGATGAAGTCAAAGCCAATTCTTTCGGCTAGACTTAAGATGTTTTGGATTGCTTATAATCTATTAAAGTATTGTTAATGTTTTGCCAAATTATGTTGGTGTGATTTTCAAATGAAGACTGAGTATGCTAAACAAATGTTTTGTCATCAAACGACAGGCATGTGAGGTTGCCAAAACTTAAACGTACATAAGTTTAAAGAATGTAGTGTTGATCAACATAGAGTACTATATATTGATCACCTAGACGTGCTCGTAAGTAATGTCGGACTTACAGACTTGGTGCCGGGATGTCCTTTTTTAAAGAAAGTATGAAATGCTCAAGGTCTTGGACCAAAATTGATGTTTTACTGAACATTATTCATTGTGAAATGTTTTAAAGAAAAGTGAAGTGCTATTTTGAATTATCAATAGTACTTCATAACTATTGTTCAGTTATTGAAGATATACGATTTCTATGTTTCAAGTATTTTGTTTAAATGGAATTGTCATACTTGCTGAGCTAGTTATGCTCACTCTTGCTTGAGCTATATGAATGCAGCTAAGACCGAACGAACCGAAGGATCTAGTAAAGATAAGGGAAATGCTAAGGCTGACCGTTGAACTGTCTATGTAATAGTATAGGTTTAATGTTGTAATGTATTTGATATTATGACAAAGAACATATGTATTGGTTATCAAGAACTTGGGAATGGAATATTGTTTGGAATATATATAAGACATATTCGTTCTTTTGAGGAATTTCAATTGAATGTATGTTTGAACTGTAGCACCGTGTAGCACCATATGTCGGGTTGGAAGATACCCGAATTTGGGGGCGTCACAGTCCTTATTACAATTATCCATACACTATTTTACAAAATAGTGAAGACTGCTAAAATAACTATATTGAAATATAACTCCACACCCCGACTAGTTCCCGCTATATTCTCGCCTCTTGAGAAGAAAAATAGAACAAAAAAGGAAAGTGTGAGCTCAACTAGCCCAGTAAAGAATATTATGACTAAGATAATATAGAATAAATTATCGTTAGTCCTCAACAGGAAAAAATCTTATAGAATACAATAGACAACGAAAGAATAGTACTTCTGGCTGAATTATCGGAGATAATGCTGAAAGAAACTTGCACTGAATAGCAACTCTTAAAGTATCTAAATACTTACAAAAATACACTCGATATTATAGAGAGAGAAAACTTATTATTCTTGTGTTATTTTTAATTCTAACTAAGCACCCTATTTATAGGAAATTTCCAGAACGCCAAAGCAGACTAAAATTTAATAAAATAATATTTTATAAAAAAAATTCACGCACACCTCTTGACCAAACTCAGCACACCACAAGTGGGACCTACCAATTTTAGAAAATTCAATAATTCATAATAAATAGCCCTTTTATCCGAAAAATACGAATTTTATGTCCATTCTATAGGAAATTTAATTCTCTACAACTTTGTAGAAGAAAGTTTTTCCAAATTCCAAACAGAAAATGATCAAAATCCACATACTGATGATTTTTAATACCTCTATTCCGATAAAATACTGATAAAACTCCTCAACGTTAATTCCTTCATTTATATCCACATAAAATAAATATTTCTTATCATATAAATTAATAATTAATTATTCACAAATAATATTACAGAATCACAATAATAAAAAATAGGTCGTTCCCAGGAAAGAGTGGGCTTTCCGATAAGAATTTCTCTTTGTTGGCGCGCAATTAGGTGACCAAACCCCTTTTCTAGACATGACTTCCTTAGACATTGCCAATAATGCTATCTAATAATATTATTCAAATTACATGAATTATTGATATTATTATGGGAAATACTGTGTAGTGATAATTATCGAAACACCAATAATATAAAATATAAACGTAGCAATTATTGAATCAATAAAATAAACTATTGAACAGTAATTACGATAACAATTATTGAGTAGTGCCTTCTTACGTAAGAATCAATAATCTAAAAATATTGTGTAATATCGTGTGCTACTGTGCAACCATGCGTATCAATATACTTTAACCATCAGGTATTCCAACAGTGTTAACGGTAACAACTACGCTGTTATTTATAAAAACTCATACTTGTCATTTTCTTCATTCGATAGTTTTTCATTATGGAGCCCACAAATGGCTGCGTCATCGTACAAATATTCCTCTACAACAAGAGTATTCCACGACCAAACGAATATTCCCAACAACAATGAATATTTTATAACCACTTGCTTATTTTATAAAATTTGTACATTTCACCCATAACCAAAGCATTATTTAAATAAACACCTTATTATTCAAAATAATAATTAGAGGAAATTCAATTTTATTTATAAAAAGTTGGGGTCTTACAATAGGAGGGGTTGAGAGCTAAGAGCTAAAATGGACAGAGTTTTCTCTCATTTTCTCTTTTTTTCTTCTTCTTTTTTATGGCTGATTGGGGGGGGTCTATTTATAGACCAAAGTATTCGCGGGTCTTTCTGTGGTTGCCCGGGACGGCCTGAGCACTGTGGGTCCTGTTATCTCGAAGAATGTGCACTCGGATCAATGCATTGTCCGCTCAAACCTTCATAACTTTCAATCTGGGAATCCAATTGAGGCGTGCTATATTTTTTCAGAAAGCCCTTGATGAGATATACACAATGACATGGGATTTGACATTTTCAAAATTTAGGAGTCCATGACCAGATCTTCAAGGCTTCACAGATCATCCGTTAAGTTGTCTTGTGATGTTTTCACTCGGGATTGATGTTATGGTTCTGCATGATTCTTTTGCAGTGATTTGGGTTAAATTGATGTTTGAGTTGACAAAATTACTATTTTTCCCTCCCGGGTTGGTTCCGGGCTTAATACAGTTGAGTGAGCCCCAAATTCGGGTCCCGAATCACCCCATATCCGGTACAATCAAATTCTATTTCTATTACGGAAGATATAAACATAAATTATTTATACAAAAAAACTTTACACATTATTTCTCAAGGTCGAGTAACCTTAACTTATACACAATTCATAACCTATCTAACATATAACATTATTGTCATACTATACTATTACATTTTAGCTGAACATATTATCCCAAGCTGAATTTGGCTTTATCCTTTTCTAAATCCAAACGTATTCGCCTTATCTGCAATGTTTATCATGATATAGCAAGAGTGAGCAATAGGTTTGCCCAGCAAGTTTAAGTTCAATAAATTAAGGATATATCATGATTATAAGAATTGAACAAAAGCTGGCTACAGTTGTACAATACAATTATGAACTAGCATGAACAAATTTTACATAGCTGAACGAACATTGAACATTAACATATATATCTGGACCGAATGGTAGTGAAGGTGATCAGCCTTTCATACCTGATGAATACATGCAATATACAGAGAGTGCGATTTAATAATTCTTAGACATGACAATCAGAAATGATTAACCACAAGTATATTTGAATGAAACAACTCGAGATCGAGTTAAGAAAAACTTGTATGTTCGGTTGATTACTATTAGGCAATTTATTTAGCTTTGTCTAAAGACCTAATATATAAATAATATTGATATAAATATTAGAATATATCATTACGATATAATATTATTATATATATAAACACAGAATAACCTAAACACATAACTTTATCAGTCTATACAACACATAAGATCTATCATCAAGTCAAACTATTTCAGTTTGAATTGAATTCGATACAATTCTGACATCTCGACATCCTAGTCAGACAATTCTCGGTCTAATTGTAAGACCCCAACTTTTATAAATAAAGATGAATTTTCTATAAATATCATTTTCGAATATTATGGAGTTAATTTGATATAATGTTATAGTTGTGGGTAATATTTATAAATTTTGTAAAGTACGCAAGTTGTTATATAATATTCGATTGGTCGGGGAATATTCGTTTTAACAGGGAATATTCGTACAACGGCACAATCATTGGTGGACCCCACAACGGAATTATTGTCGGATTGAGAAAACGACAAAAATATTTTATTAAAAATAACGGCGGAAGTTTTACCATTGATACTGTTGAACTACTCGGTAGTAAAAGTACAGTAATACGTGTGGTTGCATAGTAGCACACGGTATTGATTATTAATGCTTATGTGAGAAGTCACTCAGTTTGATTTAATTATTGTTAGTTAATAATATGAATTATTTAGCGATAATGACGTTTTGTTTTATTCGTATTATTAACGTAATAAAACAGAAACATCTTTTTATATAAAACAGAATACTTTATTAAAGTTATTCTATAAATAGAATATATTATATTTTATTTAAAAGATTTTTCTTTAAATATGGACCGTCAGATTAAAGTAATCGATCTGGACCGTTCATGGATTAGTTACTATGCATTCTATTTTTCTATAAATAGCAGCTCATTCCTTCATTATTTCTTACGAATTCACTGAACTCTAGAGAGAGAAACTATAGAGAGAAACTATAGAGAGAGAGAAGAAGAGTATTCTGCTACTTAACTACTTCCTTATTTCAGCTCTTCTTTAAAACGGTAAGGGGTGTTATTCTTTCTTATTCATGAAGAGAACTGTTGTTATTCCATTTCTTATTATTCTGTTGGAATAACCTGTATACGCGGTCTACCTTATACTTGGTGACATTCTTCTATTATTCTGTTGGAACATCCTGTCTGTGTGTTTTACACCGGACCTGGTTCCGTTTTTATTATTATTCTGTTGGAACATCCTGTCTGTGTGTTTTACACCAGACCTGGTTCTGTCTTATTATTATTCTGTTGGAACATCCTGTCTGTGTGTTTTACACCGGACCTGGTTCCATTATTTATTATTCTGTCGGAATATCCTGTCTGTGCGTTTACGCCGGACCTAGTTCTATTATTTATTATTCTGTCAGAATATCCTGTCTGTGCGTTTACGCTGGACCTGGTTTCATTATTTATTATTCTGTTGGAATAACCTGTCTGTGTGGTCTATCGCATGCATGGTGATTTCTTTTGTTATTCCATTCTTTATTATACTCAGTTGGTTAAGTTTTGACTTCTATACTCCATGAAATTTGTGGAATATCCTTGATAATTGCGTTTCATCCAGTATTTTTTCATGAAAATATTCTTCTAAGTATTCTTGAATTTTACTCCACAAAGCAGTATCATGTTGACAATTTGGACGTTGTTAATTCTTGGATAAATTAATTCTTGAACTTGTTTTATTGAATTCTTATATCATTGTCATCATCCTCATGTTTATAAAATGTTAAAAGTCATCTGTGGACTGTAGTGCATAGATGGACTTGGTATGATTATGACCAGGGATTATTCGGTATAATCATGACCGTAATGTTACAAATAATGTGGTAAAAGTCCTCATTGGCCCGTAGTGCGTTGATGGACAGTTGTTGGCATGATCATGACCATTAATGAATACACGAATATCCTTGACCGTAGTGCAGGGGTGATTCGATGATGTGGATTATTTTATTAAGCTGAGTCCCAGCGATCACAGTGTTGAAAAACCTTTTAAATCATAAAAGATAGTAGAGTTTATTTTCTACTTGACTCTTTTAATGTATTGCTTGTTCCGCTACAGTTAAACTTGATGTCTATTATATTTTATCAGTTTAACATTGTTGAAGGCTAATGATAATTTATTCTGCATTATCTTAGTCATAATATTTCTTACTGGGCTAGTTGAGCTCACCCTTTCTTTCACTGTTCTCTTCAGGAAATGAGAACGTAGCTGGGGCAAGTCGGGGAACGGAGTGATGGTCCTAATGATAGTATTAGTTAGTAGTCCTCACTATTCTATGTAATGATGTGTTAATAAATGTAATGAGGACTCCTTTTGAGTATGAATACTCTCTAGAAGATAATATTTGTATTCAAACTTACAGTTTATGTTTTGTCGTATTGTACACGACAGTTGTATTAGTAAGTTGTATTTGTATTCTGTACAATGTATCTGACGACCCAAGATGGGTGATGTATACCTAATTTTGGGGGCGTCACAGTTGGTATCAGAGCTTAGGGATATGATCCCTGGCTAAGATGTGAGAATAGAACTAGGAGGGGAGAGACGGGGAATTCCTTCGCTAGTATGACCTACCTAAGTTTATTTGCATGGTATTTAATTGGTCGGTCATAATATAAGGATAATATATGACATATCAATTAACTTTTATTTTGTGGAAGTATCTGAAAATGGCATCTGAGAATGTTGAGAATAGCAATGGAGCACAGGCGACTGTTGATTCACCACATATCAGTAATCAGGATAATGTGCATCAGGAAGGTGACAATCCTCATGCAAACAACAACACTGACCAGATGATGAATGATGGAATGTTCAGAAACTTTATGCAGTTCATGCAACAGCAGGCGAGAGCGGCTCCTGTCCAAAATATAGATGGAAACACTAAAAACTCTCAGACGGTCACCGCTAAACAGTTCAAGGAGCTGGGACCACCAGAGTTTAAGGGAGAGCCAAAACCACTTATAGCGGAAACATGGATAAAGCAGATTACCAAGATATTTGATGTCTTGGGATGCTCCGAGGAGCAAAAGGTTCCCTTTGCCGCCTTTATGTTGCGAGGAGATGCAGATTACTGGTGGGAATCGATTAAGCGTACTCAACCTGCCGCACTGAAGATGTCTTGGGAGAAGTTCCAAGAGCTGTTCAATGACAAATACTTTCCTGAAAGTGTTCGTCACATGAAGGAGGTGGAGTTCATCAAATTGGAGCAGAATAATATGACCGTGTCGCAGTATGAGGCTAAATTTGCTGAGTTGTCCCGGTTTGCGTCCCACTTAGTGGAAAATGAAGAGAGCATGACGCGAATGTTTTTACGAGGTTTAAAACCTGAGATATGTCAACATCTTATTTCTCATAAACTGTGTTTGTATTCAGATGTTGTGAATAGGGCTCAGTTAGTGGAGCGCGATAACGAGTCAACGCAACCAAAAGAGAGCAGTCGGCAAAATGATAATACCAGTGAGAGCAGTCATCGAAGCGGTGACAACAAGCATGGAGGGAATCAACAGGCCAGAAATGGTAACCACTTCGGTGGTAATCAGGGCCAAAACAATAAGAATGGTCATTTCAAGAAGAGGAGATTCAACAATGATGGAAAGACGTCAGCACCAGCATCCGTTGTTAAGGAAGGAGAACGACCACCTATCATATGTTTCAAATGCGGAGGGGAGGGGCACATCAGTCCAAACTGCGCGATGCCGTCTAAAGCATGTTATAATTGTGGAAGAGAAGGTCATTTAGCAAGATTTTGTCATTTACCAAAAACAAGTTCAGCCAAGATGGAGACACCAAAGGCCGTCCCAGAAAAGTCGAAACCGGTAGTGCAAGGGAGAGTGTTTGTTGTGACCTCCCAGAAAGCAAGGAACCCGAATGAGGTCATCACGGGTAAGCTTATCATAAACTCTAACGAAGTCTATACTTTATTTGATACCGGTTCTACCCATTCTTTTATTTCTCCTACTTGCGCTCATCGATTAAATTTGACTCCGGAGAAATTAGACTTTGATTTATCTGTTGAAACTCCATTGGGAGAAACCTTCATTACATCCACGGTTTATAAGTCTTGTTTGGTTCAAGTTGGTACCCACACATTACCTGTCGATCTGATTTCATTAAAAATACTTGCATTTGACGTGATTCTAGGGATTGATTGGTTAAATACTCATCATGCAAAAATTGATTGTTTTCGTAAGGTTGTTAGCTTTCATATTCCTAATCGACCTATTATGCTAATTCAAGCAACCAAACCATTAAAATCAATTGCTGTCATCTCAAGCCATAAAGCTATTCATTTATTGAAAAACGGATGTCAAGCTTTCTTAGCTCATGTCACGGATCTAAACAAAAATACGTCAGTTTTGAATGATATTTCTATTGTTAATAAATTCCCTGACGTATTCCCTGAAGAACTTCCTGGCCTACCCCCAAAGCGTGAAATTGAATTTTGTATCGACCTTGAACCCAGTACAAAACCCATTTCCAAAGCCCCATATCGAATGGCTCCTATTGAACTTCAGGAGTTAAAGATCCAACTACAGGAATTGTTAGACATTGGCTTTATTCGTCCTAGTACTTCTCCTTGGGGTGCTCCTGTGCTATTCGTGAAGAAGAAAGATGGAAGTATGCGACTTTGTATTGATTATCGGGAGTTGAATCATGTCACCATCAAAAACAGGTATCCATTGCCACGTATTGATGACCTGTTTGACCAGTTGCAAGGAGCACAATTCTTTTCAAAGATCGATCTTCGTTCTGGATATCATCAGCTGAAGGTTAGAACTGAGGATATTCCAAAGACGGCTTTTAGAACTCGGTACGGGCATTATGAATTCCTAGTCATGTCCTTTGGATTGACTAATGCTCCTGCTGCCTTCATGGATATGATGAACCGGGTATTCAAGGAATATTTGGATCACTTTGTGGTCGTCTTTATTGATGACATCCTTATTTATTCCAAAAGCCGTGAAGATCATGAGCAACAGTTGAGGCTGGTACTCCAAAAGCTTCGTGAATACAAGCTTTATGCCAAGTTGAAGAAATACGAGTTCTGGCTGGAGGAGGTAGCATTCCTTGGGCACGTAGTATCAAGTCGTGGAATATCGGTTGACCCGGCAAAGATTGAAGCTATTCAAAGCTGGGAGCAACCTAAATCAGTGACCGAAGTACGTAGCTTTCTTGGTTTAGCTGGTTATTATCGGAGATTCGTGGAAGGATTTTCTCGAATCGCTACTCCATTAACTCAGCTGACTCGAAAAGATACAAAGTTCAGTTGGAGCGAAGAATATGAGCAGAGTTTTCAAGAACTCAAGAGGAGACTCATTTCAGCACCTGTTCTAATAATACCATCTGGCTCGGAGGGATTTGTCATCTACAGTGATGCTTCGAGCAAAGGGTTGGGATGCATTCTCATGTAACATGGAAAAGTCATAGCCTATGCATCAAGACAACTCAAGGAATATGAGAGGAATTATCCTACTCATGATCTAGAGTTGGCAGCTGTTGTCTTTGCACTTAAAATTTGGAGGCATTACTTGTATGGGGAGAAGGTGAAGATCTTTACGGATCATAAAAGCCTCAAATATTTCTTCACTCAAAAGGAACTCAACATGCGATAATGACGTTTGCTTAAACTGTTGAAAGATTATGATCATACCATTCAATACCATCCTGGAAAAGTGAACGCGGTAGCTGACGCATTGAGTAGAAGATTATATGCAAGTACGAGTGCAATATTGTCAACACAAAGGCCCATTTTGTGTGACTTGCAAAGGATGGAGATAGAGTTAAAGACTCTAGGGACCCATGTGATGATGGCGAATATACGAGTAGAGCCAACTTTAATCGATAAAGTTAAAGCTGCTCAAGCTACAGACCTGGAGCTGATGCGTATGAGGAAGAAAGTGCAAGAAGGTGCTATGCTGGAAGCAAGAATCGATGAAGAAGGAATACTTCGAGTCAACTCCAGACTTCGTGTTCCTAACAACCCTGATTTAAAGTATGAAATCATGATGGAGGCGCACAACACACCGTTTGCAATCCATCTTGGAAGTACCAAAATGTATCATGATCTTCGTCATACATTTTGGTGGAGCAATATGAAGAGAGAGATAGCGTTGTTTATCTCAAGGTGTCTAACTTGTCAACGAGTCAAAGCGGAGCATCTAGTACCAAAAGGTCCATTGCAACCACTTAAAATTCCAGAATGGAAGTGGGAGCACATTACCATGGATTTCGTTACCGGTCTTCCTAGGGTTTCTCAAGGTATTGATGCGATTTGGGTTATTGTTGATAGATTGACCAAGTCTGCTCATTTCTTACCGATACGAGAAACTTATACACTTGAACGTCTTGCTCGTATGTACATAAACGAGATTATAAGACTGCATGGTATGCCAGTATCCATAGTTTCTGATCGAGACCCAAGATTCACTTCACGATTTTGGGTTAGTTTACAAAAAGCTATGGGCACAGATTTACGATTTAGCTCGGCATATCATCCTCAGACGGACGGACAATCAGAGAGGACTATTCAAACTCTAGAAGATTTATTAAGACTCTATGTCTTTGACTTCAAGGGAAGTTGGGACAAGTTCTTACCATTGGTGGAGTTTTCCTACAACAACAGTTATCAAGCAAGTATTGGCATGGCTCCATTCGAAGCTTTGTATGGAAGAAAATGTCGTTCTCCAGTATGTTGGGATGAGGTGGGTGAAGCAACATTGTTGGGACCGGAGTTGGTACGTATGACTACAGAAAAGATTCAAACGATCCGACAACGTATAAAAACCTCAAAAGATCGACAAAAGAGTTATGTTGATCTTCATCGAAAGGACGTGGAATTTGATATAGGAGATCATGTGTTCTTACGTATTGCTCCATGGAAAGGAGTTACGAGATTTGGAAAAAGAGGAAAGCTCAATCCTCGATTCATCGGTCCATTTTTAATCCTCGATCGAGTAGGAACTGTGGCTTATAGACTCGCTTTACCGCCAAGTATGTCTCGTGTTCATAACGTTTTTCACATATCCATGTTACGTAAATATGTGGAAGACCCGAACCACATTATTGAGTTAGAACCGGACGAAATAGCGGAGGATTTGACATATGAAGAAGTTCCTGTTCAAATCTTGGATAAAAAGGAACATATTCTACGCTCCAAGGTTATACCTCAAGTCAAAGTTTTGTGGAGAAATCACGATGTTGAGGAAATGACTTGGGAGTTAGAATATGAAATGAAATCAAGGTATCCTTACCTCTTCGACATACCAGGTACGTACCCTAATTTCGAGGGCGAAATTTCATAAGAAGGGGAGGTTGTAAGACCCCAACTTTTATAAATAAAGATGAATTTTCTATAAATATCATTTTCGAATATTATGGAGTTAATTTGATATAATGTTATAGTTGTGGGTAATATTTATAAATTTTACAAAGTACGCAAGTTGTTATATAATATTCGATTGGTCGGGAAATATTCGTTTTAACAGGGAATATTCGTACAACGGCACAATCATTGGTGGACCCCACAACGGAATTATTGTCGGATTGAGAAAACGACAAAAATATTTTATTAAAAATAACGGCGGAAGTTTTACCATTGATACTGTTGAACTACTCGGTAGTAAAAATACAGTAATACGTGTGGTTGCATAGTAGCACACGGTATTAATTATTAATGCTTATGTGAGAAGTCACTCAGTTTGATTCAATTATTGTCATTTAATAATATGAATTATTTAGCGATAATGACGTTTTGTTTTATTCGTATTATTAACGTAATAAAACAGAAACATCTTTTTATATAAAACAGAATACTTTATTAAAGTTATTCTATAAATAGAATATATTATATTTTATTTAAAAGATTTTTCTTTAAATATGGACCGTCAGATTAAAGTAATCGATCTGGACCGTTCATGGATTAGTTACTATGCATTCTATTTTTCTATAAATAGCAGCTCATTCCTTCATTATTTCTTACGAATTCACTGAACTCTAGAGAGAGAAACTATAGAGAGAAACTATAGAGAGAGAGAAGAAGAGTATTCTGCTACTTAACTACTTCCTTATTTCAGCTCTTCTTTAAAACGGTAAGGGGTGTTATTCTTTCTTATTCATGAAGAGAACTGTTGTTATTCCATTTCTTATTATTCTGTTGGAATAACCTGTATACGCGGTCTACCTTATACTTGGTGACATTCTTCTATTATTCTGTTGGAACATCCTGTCTGTGTGTTTTACACCGGACCTGGTTCCGTTTTTATTATTATTCTATTGGAACATCCTGTCTGTGTGTTTTACACCAGACCTGGTTCCGTCTTGTTATTATTTTGTTGGAACATCCTGTCTGTGTGTTTTACACCGGACCTGGTTCCATTATTTATTATTCTGTCGAAATATCCTGTCTGTGCATTTACGCCGGACCTGATTCCATTATTTATTATTCTGTCGGAATATCCTGTCTGTGATATCCTGTCTGTGCGTTTACGCCGGACCTGGTTCCATTATTTATTATTCTGTTGGAATAACCTGTCTGTGCGGTCTATCGCATGCATGGTGATTTCTTTTGTTATTCTATTCTTTATTATACTCAGTTGGTTAAGTTTTGACTTCTATACTCCATGAAATTTGTGGAATATCCTTGATAATTGCGTTTCATCCAGTATTTTTTCATGAAAATATTCTTCTAAGCATTCTTGAATTTTACTCCACAAAGCAGTATCATGTTGACAATTTGGACGTTGTTAATTCTTGGATAAATTAATTCTTGAACTTGTTTTATTGAATTCTTATATCATTGTCATCATCCTCATGTTTATAAAATGTTAAAAGTCATCTGTGGCCTGTAGTGCATAGATGGACTTGGTATGATTATGACCAGGGATTATTGGGTATAATCATGACCGTAATGTTACAAATAATGTGGTAAAAGTCCTCATTGGCCCGTAGTGCGTTGATGGACAGTTGTTGGCATGATCATGACCATTAATGAATACACGAATATCCTTGGCCGTAGTGCAGGGGTGATTCGATGATGTGGATTATTTTATTAAGTTGAGTCCCAACGATCACAGTGTTGAAAAACCTTTTAAATCATAAAAGATAGTAGAGTTTATTTTCTACTTGACTCTTTTAATGGATTGCTTGTTCCGCTACAGTTAAACTTGATGTCTATTATATTTTATCAGTTTAACATTATTGAAGGCTAATGATAATTTATTCTGCATTATCTTAGTCATAATATTTCTTACTGGGCTAGTTGAGCTCACCCTTTCTTTCACTGTTCTCTTCAAGAAATGAGAACGTAGCTGGGACAAGTCGGGGAACGGAGTGATGGTCCGAATAATACTATTAGTTAGTAGTCCTCACTATTCTATGTAATGGTGTGTTAATAAATGTAATGAGGACTCCTTTTGAGTATGAATACTCTCTAGAAGATAATTTTGTATTCAAACTCACAGTTTATATTTTGTCGTATTGTACACGACAGTTGTATTTGTATTCTGTACAATGTATCTGACGACCCAAGATGGGTGATGTATACCTAATTTTGGGGGCGTCAAACTAATATTACTAAGACTCGGTCTAAACTAGTTCACAAAATATCGAAGATACTTTATTATCAGTCAAAATAATTTTCATAAGCTAGTAATAATTTTTAGATAATTATTATCTTTTATCATGAATTTTCAATCATTAATATCGTATTTATATGAATTAAATACCACATAATTCTTTTATCATTATTATTTATATAATACTTAAATACTAATGAAAATCATAATATAATATTATAATATATTTATAATATATCAAAGTATTTTTAATAACTTCAAATCATATTTATATGATTTTTAAACCTTTAAATTCATTATCCGATAATTGCTATTAATATTAAATATTAATGTTTTCATGAAAAAATATAAAAAGTTATATTTTATAACTTGAAATATTTTTGTAACACTTAAATGATTTTTATATGATATTTAAATCATTAATTCTATTTTTTCATAATTTATTTAATATATTTATTAAATAAATTAATTATCATTAACATTAATTAATTAATGAAATTCATCAAAAAAATATTAAAAGTCATTAAAAATAACTTCAAATATTTTCTTATACCACAATATAATTTTTCATGATTTTTTAAGTATTAAAATCATTTTTAAATAATTTATTTAATATTAAATTAAATAATTAATTTTTTAATTTATCTGTCGCTAAAGGGCCCTATAGCGACGAAACTGTCGCTATAGGTGTTCTTGAGTTGTTCTTGAGCCTGCCCAGAAACTCATGTCAGTGGACAAGGTGCCACGTTTGACCGGTTCTAATTTATGGATGTTGATACTATCCGATCTTGTAATGATGCTAAGGCTATATTATTTATGTAATATTACAACCTTAAACAAATTTCAGAGCCAAAACACTACACATCAGAGAGATCTTGGCCACCAAAAATCATGTCAGAGGCTGTTCTTTATTTCTGGGTTTTCCAGAAATGAAGAACAACACGAAGGTGCTACTTTGGATCCTTGTAACATGCAACCTGAGCTTGATTTGTGTGATATGAATGTTCACATCTATAGTAGAGATGTCAGTGTACAATAATATATCACCAAATTAGTCTAACAACAACAAATCTAAGAGATCATGGTCGGTCAAAGTACTAGTCAGGAAATGCCTATGAAGATTTCTAGGTTACCCAGAATCTTCATCCGGCCAGTTGGTTAGCGATTGTTTGACCACAATTATCTATGATTCTGTTATGGATATAAGTGATATAAAGCCATGATCATGTAGCCTATATGTCAGACAACAACATCATAATAATAAGTTGGCCATGGCCAAAATATCAAACACATGCAAGATCTGAGGCTCATAATACCTTGTTAGAAAAAATCTGGGTTTCTGCGTTACCCAGAAACTCAGTTTTTGTGACCGGTCAACGATGTTTGACCGTCTATAACATGAAATCTAGATATGATATGACGTTGTTTCCAGTTCCAGATCAAAGCCTACATGGCATAGAACAAATACATACCATAAAACACATATAACACTTAACACACACTGATCTAGAGGCCCTGACATTTGCTTGTCCGACCAAACTTTTCCAGTTTTCCAAATTTTTGAAATCTACAATTTCGAGCATCTAGATGTTATAGATCCTTGATCTAACAACCCAGATCACTAAATGACACCCTCTAACATAACTTTAAACAACAAACAACATTAAACAACATGGATCAAATGATTTTCAAAATTTAGGGTTTATACCTTTTCTAAGATTTGATCTTAAAATTTGACTTTTGATTCCTGATCTTAGCTTGCTAATACATGATCCTGGCTTAGTTTGTCACTCCCTCTCACTCTAAGTTCTGAAATTGAAGAGAGAGAGTGGACTTGAGCAAATGAAAAGTAAAGTAAGCTTTTTCTTACTTTTAATCTTCTAATTTTAGATTCAATGTATACAAGCTATGCAAGGTGGCAAGGAAATCTGATATGGAAAGATTTTAGACACATAGGACAAACATAGAGTGATGACTCATAAGATTTCATAAATCTTTTATCCAAGTTTTAAGAAAAGGGCACTTTGGTCATTTCGTATTTCATTTTATAGGTATACTTGTCATTTGTCCTAACCCTTAGGGTTTATGGTTTAACCCTTAGATTTTTGAAATTTAAATTTCAAGGATTTCCAATTTAGGTTTTCAAAATAGAAAATTAATATTTCTAAATTATAATTAGGATTCAATAATTATAATAAAATTTTATAATCATAATTCAAGCTTGCTAATTTGGATTAATATTTCCTAATTAAAATTGCTAATTTAGCAATTAGGGTTTCCAAATTCAAAATTAGGGTTTCTAATAATTAGAAAATCTAATTATTATTTTCCCTAATTAGGTTATAATTAATAATGTTTAAACCTTATACTAGCATTTGAATTCCTAAATTAGGGTTTTCAACTTCCGAATTAGGGTTTTGGATTTCCGAAACTAAAATTAGGATTTCTAGAATCGGTTTAGGGTTTATTATAAATCGTAAACATTTTCTAGCAAAACGTTGACGTTCTTAATATAATATTAGGATTTGCCACTGATATTGGTTATCTGGTCAACCCTTGACCCTTAACCACGGACTGTACACATATAATACCATATACACAGAATATATTCACTTATGCCCTTAATCCCGAATAATTCGCCACAAACATTTTAAATTCACAAATTTCCTTCTTGGAAATCTGAAATAAATTCACTTATTTTCTGTCTAGGTTTATTATTTAACCTTAATTCAATATTTTAAGATTTTATAAATATCCAAATTCTCGGGTTGTCACATTCATCCCTTCTTCTAAAAATTTCTTCCCCGAAATTTACCTTACACCTTATACCATGCACCATACACCATCCATACACAGCATGACATGCTACCCAATACATTCCTCACAAGAGTAAAAATTTTCAAATATTGATGAGGAGTTATATAGACTATTGTCTGTCATTTTTGCAAAGATTTTATGGAAATTCATCCGCAAACCACATTGATCTTATGAATATAGTGGGTAATTAGCCCGTTCTGCCCTGTACTGGCCTAGTAATACTGGTTTGATCTGTTTCTCATCTCTGCCATAGGCACAAAATTTTTACCTCAGTCTTATCATAGATTTTCGTACCAAAATAATTTGGTTTGGGAAAATTTTCATAGAACGCTTAGAATTTTTATAAGCGTTGGTCTAGCCGAATCAAATAGCTTAGACTCGTATCAATAATCAACTTCAATCGAAATACGAATGTGTATAGCCAAAACCCCGTTGGCAAATTAAAATTTTGAAAATTGTTTAAAAATGATATTATGATGTCGTACTGTATTAACAACCCGTTTGAGAATGCCGTCACCAAGTGACTTTGTCATAACACATCATACAATAGTGGACCAACGATTTTAGATCAAATTTAACACTAAGTATTCCCATTTACAACTCTATCAACTTTTTATCATCTCTACACCAGGTTACATGGTACATAAGTAATAAATATAAAAAATATATTTTAATATTTCAAATCATTATTTTCTAGCCGAAATAGGTAGCATAGACTATACTTTAAACCATTCAAAAATCATTACAAATCTGTTTTATCATCTCAATAGGTAACGAGGTGTAGGTGGCCCGAAGTCCATGCATACACAATAGTCACCAAGAGCTGAGAATAAAAAAAATTATTTTTAAAAAGCACATAGTGAGTATTTAGCTTGATGTCAAAAATTTCGAGTCTAGCATAGCTAGAAGATTTGGAAAACTTATGTCTCCACTAATGATCAGTTGCATAATCAATCTATCTATTCCTATTATCCTCAATATTCCTTTCACACAAATCTACCCAGTTCGTCAAACCATACTCATGAGTTCAGGAACTTTCCACAATCATATGAGTTTAAGAACTTGTCCTACTTAGACCTTTGACGTCCATTCGTTGAGGGGTTCATTAACATTTCATATAATCATAAGTTACGAACATACCATAAGTATGAGTTTTAAGAACTCGTACTTAACCTGATATTTTCTACCTTTAACCTATTTATATGTTATACACATGAGAAAAGAATAACCTTCTCAACACACATATAGCAAATAGTGACACAAACCTAATCTTAACCCCCTTCTCATTACGAATTTCATTCAACTCGTATTCATAATCCTTTCCTGAATCTGTACCAATTCATAGTACAACTGACATACAACATTCTTGCCATAAACTTTTCAATCATTCACCTGATCCTTCTCCATACTATAACCTTATCAGATCACGGGGTGATCTCATCGTATATATTACGATTCATTTCTATGATATGATCGTTTTATTTTACGATCTCTTATCACTGCACTTTTAGTCTTTTAGACTCTATCTATTCATCACTACTATTCACCTTTATTATTAGAGTTAGAGAATTTCGTGTCTTTTATAACCCACCGAGATTCGTCTTTGAATCTTATCAACACACTAACTCTATTTGAGTTAGTACTTAACTTAATCACTGCGGTTATCAGTCTAAGGTAACCCTACCTAAGGTTTATAACCTATAGCTTTGATACCAACTGTGAGAGGCCCAAATTCGGGTCCCAAATCACCACGGATCCGATACAATCAAATTTTATTTCTATTGCGGAAGATATAAACATAAATTATTTATACAAAAAAAAAACTTTACACACTATTCCCCAAGATTGAGTAACCTTAACTTATACACAATTCATAACATGTCTAATATATAACATTATTATCATACTATACTATTACATTTTAGCTGCACATATTATTCCAAGTTAATCTTGGCTTTATCCTTTCCTGAATCTAAACGTATTCGCCTTATCTACAATATTTATCATGATATAGCAAGGGTGAGTAATAAGTTTGCCCAGCAAGTTTAAGTTCAATAAATTAAGGATATATCATGATTGAATGAATTGAACAAAAGTTGGCTACAGTTCTATAATAAAATTGCAAACTAGCATGAACAAATTTTACATAGCTGAACGAACATTGAACATTAACATATATATCTGGACCAAATGGTAATGAAGGTGATCAGCCTTTCATACCCGATGAATACATGCAATATGCACAGAGTGCGATTTAATAATTCTTAAACATGGCAATCAGAAATGATTAATCACAAGTATATTTGAATGAAACAACTCGAGATCGAGTTAAGAAAAACTTGCATGTTCGGTTGATTATTGTTACCCAATTTATTTAGCTTTGTTTGAAGACCTAATATATAAATAATATTGATATACAAATTAGAATAATATCATCACGGTATAATATTATTATATATATAAACACAAAATAACCTAAACACATAACACGTAACTCTATCAGTCTATACAGCATATAAGACCTAGCATCAAGTCAAACTATTTCAGTTTGAATTGAATCCAATACAATTCTGACATCCCGACGTCCTAGTCGGACAATTTTCGAGCCTAATATTACTAAGACTCGGTCTAAACTAGTTCACAAAATATCGTAGATAGTTTATTATCAGTCAAAATAATTTTCATAAGCTCGTAATAATTTTTAGATAATTATTATCATTTATCATGAATTTTCAATCATTAATATCGTATTTATATGAATTAAATATCACATAATTCCTTTATCATTAATATTTATTTAATACTTAAATATTAATGAAAATCATAACATAATATTATAATATTATAATATATTTATAATATATCAAAGTATTTCTAATACCTTCAAATCATATTTATATGATTTTTAAACCTTTAAATTCATTATCTGATAATTGTCATTAATATTAAATATTAATGTTTTCATGACAAAATATCAAAAGTTATATTTTATAACTTAAAATATTTTTATAACACTGAAAAGATTTTTAAATCATTAATTCTATTTTTCCATAATTTATTTAATACATTTATTAAATAAATTAATTACCATTAATATTAATTAATTAATAAAATTCATCACAAAATATTAAAAGTCATTAAAAATAAATTAAAATATTTTCCTATACCATAATATAATTTTTCATAATTTTTTAAGTATTAAAATTATTTTTAAATAATTTATTTAATATTATAATTAAATAAATTAAATATCATTATTATTCCAAAAATATTAAATATTTATGAAATATATTTAGAATAATTAAAAACTAATTTTTAGGCTTTAAAATAATTTTTAGGAATTTATTATGTAATTTTAATAATTAAAAACCATTTATTTAAATTTATATATTAAAATAATTAATTTTCTAATTTATCTGTCGCTAAAGGGCCCTATAGCGACAAAACTGTCGCTATATGTGTTCTTGAGCTGTTCTTGAGCCTGCCCAGAAACTCATGTCAGTGGACAAGGTGCCACGTTTGACCGGTTCTAATTTATGGATGTTGATACTATCTGGTCTTGTAATGATGCTAAGGTTATAGTATTTATGTAATATTACAACCTCAGACAATTTTTAGAGCCAAAACACTACACATCAGAGAGATCTTGGCCCCCAAAAATTATGTCAGAGATTGTTCTTCATTTCTGGACCCAGAAATGAAGAACAACACGAAGGTGCTACTTTGGATCCTTGTAACATGCAACCTGAGCTTGATTTGTGTGATATGAATGTTCACATCTATAGTAAAGATGTCAGTGTACAATAATATATCACCGTATTAGTCTAACAACAACAAATCTAAGAGATCATGGCCGGTCAAAGTACTAGTCAGGAAACGCCTATGAAGATTTCTAGGTTACCAGAATCTTCATCTGGCCAGTTGGTCAACGGTTGTTTGACCACAATTATCTATGATTCTGTTATGGATATAAGTGATATAAAGGCATGATCATGTAGCCTATATGTTAGACAACAACATCAAAATAATAACTTGGCCAAAATATTAAACACATGCAAGATCTGAGGCTCAGAATACCTTGTCAGACGAAATTTGGGTTTCTGTGTTACCCAGAAACTCAGTTTTCGTGACCGGTCAACGATGTTTGACCGCCTATAACATGAAATCTTGATATGATATGACCTTGATTTTAGTTCCAGATCAAAGCCTACATGGCATAGAACAGATACATAACATAAAATACACATAACACTTAACACACTGATCTAGAGGCCCTGACATTTGCTTGTCAGACCAAACTTTTTCAGTTTTCTAGATTTTTGAAATCTACAATTTCGAGCATCTAGATGTTATAGATCCTTGATCTAACAACCTAGATCACTAAATGACACCCTCTAACATAACTTTAAACAACAAACAACATTAAACAACATGGATCACATGATTTTTAAAATTTAGGGTTTATACCTTTTCTAAGCTTTCATCTTAAAATCCGACTTTTGATTCCTGATCTTGGCTTGCTAATACATGATCCTGGCTTAGTTTGTCACTCCCTTTCACCTTAAGTCCCGAAATTGAAGAGAGAGAAGGGACTTGGAGCAAATGAAAAGTAAAGTAAGCTTTTTCTTACTTTTAATCTTCTAATTTTATATTCTATATATATTAGCTATGGAAGGTGGCAAGAAAATCTGATATGGGAAGATTTTAGACACATAGGACAAACATAGAATGATGACTCACAAGATTTCACAAATCTTTTACTTTAGTTTTAAGAAAAGGGCACTTTGGTCATTTTGTATTTCATTTTAAAGGCATACTTGTCATTTGCCCTAACCCTTAGGGTTTAGGATTTAACCTTTAAGGTTTAGGGTTTAACCCTTTAATTTTTGAAATTTAAGTTTTTAGGATTTCCAATTTAGGTTTTTAAAATAAAAAATTAATATTTCTAAATTATAATTAGGATTCTATAATTATAATAAAATTTCCTAATCATAATTCAAGCTTGCTAATTAGGATTAATATTTCCTAATTAAAATTGCTAATTTAGTAATTAGGGTTTCCAAATTCAAAATTAGGGTTTCTAATAATTAGGTTTTCTAATTATTAGGGTTTGAAGTAAATAATTAGTGTTTCCCTAATTATGTTATAATTAATAACGTTTAAACCTTATACTAGCATTTAAATTCCCAAATTAGGGTCTTCAGCTTCCAAATTAGGGTTTCGAATTCTCAGAACTGAAATTAAGGTTTCCAGAACCGATTGTAGGGCTTCTTATAAATCGTAAGAATTTTCTAGCTAAACATTTACGTTCTAAATATAATATTAGGGTTTGCCACTGATATTAGTTATCTGGTCAACCCTTGACCCTTAACCACAGACTGTACACATATAATACCATATACACAGAACATATTCACTTATACCCTTAATCCCGAATAATTCACCACAAAAATTTTAAATTCACAAAATTCCTTCTCGGAAATCTCAAATCCATTCACTTATTTTCTGTCTAGGTTTATTATTTAACTTTAATTCAATATTTTAAGATTTTATAAATATTCAAATTCTCGGGTTGTCACAACAGTTGTAGCCATCTTTTCTCAGGGTTATCTTCGATATTGGACTGTTGTTGACTTTTGACAGTCCCCAGGGTTGTCACTGAGATTGGTTTAATCTCTCGGGGTTATCTCTGGGTTTTGGCTTGATCTCTCGGGGTTTTCTTCGGGGTTGGATTTAATATCTTTGGGTTTTCACCGGGGCTTGACTTGATCTCCCGGGTTAGTCACCGGGGTTTGATTTTAATCTCTCGGGGTTGTCTCCAGGGTTTGACTTGATTTCCCAGGGTTGTCTCCGGGATTTGACTTGATCTCCGGGGGTTGTCACCGGGGCTTGACTTGATCTACCAGGGTTGTCTCCGGGGTTTAACTTGATCTCCTAGGGTTGTCACCGGGGCTGGATTTGATCTCCCGGAGATGTCTCTAGAGTTTGACTTGATCGTGACTTCCAGGGTTGTCTCTGAAAGACAAAAGACGATTCTGTCCTCCTACATGGTTAATAATAGGAGCACAAAATTTCGAGTGTCTACAATACCCTTCCGCAAATACGTAAGGGGACTAGCCTCATTGTACCCGTGATTATGCATTATACTCAATAATAGCGCAAGGGTCGAATGCCCGACAATAAAGTTCCCCTTTTTATAAGGGTTGTTCATCTCAGTCTTACATCTTACATCATTAGTCTGTACCACAATAATATGGATTGGATTTCTTTTAAAGAAATGCTATGATTTCAACATATAATATTCATATTGATCTAGCTGAAATAAATGACATAAATCTTTCAATAAGAACTTAGTTCAAATAATAGAATGATTCATCAATTGTTAGTTTAGCCAAAATAATTAGATGAGACATGGTTCATAAAGAATTTATGAATAAAAGAAGTTTAAATTTATTTCACAATTCAAATAATAAAACATAAAATCAATTGCACTATGTGTGAATAACAATAATGAATGATCATCAGGTAATTTGATTGCGTGTATGGGTTTCTAGCAAATTTATTCGTAAAAATTTAAATATACAATCATATAAAATTCTTTGTCCATATTATTACGCTTCCACCTTGTTTATGTAATTTGATTGCATGTATGCGTTTCTAGCAAACCTAACAAATCCATGTTAGATTCGGGAGCAAAAAAAGGAGGTGAAAGCCAAGAGGGTCTGTAACTCAAGTCAGACAATATTCAAACAAGACTTTGGGGCAGTACGTTAAGAAATTTCTGGAAAAAGTCGGTCAGGTAACATATTTGAATGATCATCAGGTCCTCAAACCGTTCCAAAATGGTTTGGACCTAACAAAATCAAAGAAGCTAGTGAAAGATCTAATGTTTTTCAATCTAAAGGACTTGGTCGAAGCGCCTTTGACAGAGCTGAGAAATACATAGTTGTGGAAGGCGATGAGTAGTGTTGATAGATATAGCAATCAATGAATACGTGCAAGTATACACGATCAACAAGTAATAAAGTGATAGTGGAATATCGTTCCCACGAGGAATTATTTAATAAAACTTACCAAGTACTAACTTTTAACCAAATTAATTTTATTTAAACAAATGATTTAAGATTATAATTAAAATAATTGTTAAAACTAATACTAACTACCACCAGTTTAAAATCAGATTATGGAGATTTAAGATCACAACTTCACTTAAATCAATACACTTATTAATTATGCTCACTATTCTGGACTGTTAATCAGGAACTCATTAGTATTTATAACCACCTTTCAATGCATTAAAAACATATCAATTCCAATCCACAATTGATAGAATTGAATCAATCACCCTAATTAACTAATTCATTAGATCTCTATGTGAAGTACTATAAAAAAAAGATTTAAGGCACATGCTCCCATATCAGATTACATGCGGCGCATAGGTATATCTCTATCCTAGATACAAATCATGAATTCCATCGCCATGCAGAAAACACAATCATACGCTATTATGATCAGATCTAAATATATAATCAGTTTCTCAATTTCATATACATTATCACGGTAATTGTCGATCAAGCAATTAGGCAACTAAATACAAACCATAATAGACAATCCCATAAAATAGATCACAGTAATCAACAAAGAAGCATTCTAAAAAAAGCTACGCAATAATATCTATTGCAATCTTAAACAAGAGAATTAATTCATTGTCATTGAATTAAAATCTAGAATCCACAATTGAAATAACATAGAAATATAAAAGTAAAAGAAAAGAAGAGAGAAAAAATTTGTTGTCTGCAGCTTTATGGCTCCCCTCATGCTTCTACTTTTGCTTTAAATCCCTAATGCTAGTCAAATTACTTTTATTTCCAAAACTAATTAAAAACTAGGGTTTAAGCTAATGAATTGAAATATTTAATATAATCTACTGGAGTATCCTAAAACTGACAGAAAATAACTATATATAGCCTCTAATACAAATCCTAATTAAATTATTAAATCTCATTCACGTTATAACTCTTTTACACCACTGAATAAAAAAGTAAACTTTGGTTAACTCCAGACCTGGTGCGATTGCACTGACCATAAGCCTTCACTAGGCACGACCACGTTGCACTGACAAAACTATTTTTTCTCTGAATGAAGACAGGCGTGGTCGCATTGCACCCTAAGCTATTTTGGGCTCGGCCGCGCTGCCCTTGTTATGCAGTTTTCCTTGTCTTTTCTATGATGCTTCATGCTATTCATCGCTCACACAATTCCCAAGCATAAAATCTACAAAATGAACACAAAATGCATGAAAAGTAACTACAAAACCATGTAAATAAACAACCATTCAAGTCCAATAGTAACTGAATCATAGGTATAAAATTCACTCATCAAATACCTCAAACTTGAATCGTTGCTTGCCCCCAAGCAACGCAATATAATACAATGCAAACACAAAACAAACTACTGATGAATATTCAATCTAACAACTATCATGCCTATAAATCCAGCCATCAATTAGTATGAAATCCAATAAATATGGCTCCGAGGTATCAGTAATAGATTCAAATAATAAATGCAACCAAGATAAATCAATAACTAATATCAGTTTGTAAATTAAACCCTATTATCAATGATGTAGTGTGTGTGTGTGCTCAGTAACCATTAAAACAAATTATTTGTCAAATCAACCACACAATATGCTTCTTAGAGGGAAAAACACAGTTTTAATTCAAAAATCTATGTACACAGGTCAAGCTCTAGCTAAAACCTTGCATTAACCAAGTTAGGAGTAAATACATGATTTATTTATACTTCTATTCAATCCCGAGGGCATTTTCTTTTTTTCTCGCACTTACACTTAACTGGGCAATGTCTAGTTCTCCGGAGAGGGGGACCAAAATAAATATTTTAAATACCTCCAGACTGCTGGAAACTTCACCAAATTATGTAGGAATTTGAAGAATCTAATCGAGAATAATGTTCAGAGTGGGGAGTTGTTTCAGTATGTTGCGAGGCAAGAAGGTTCAGGAATAAGGTAGAGCAATAACAACCAAGACCCATCCCCTCAACCACTATAATAACTTGATCAAACCATGTTAGCTCACCGGGTGGTGTATGTGATCATGGGTGGCTTAATTGGAAATGTGATCGTGAAGGAAAGAAGGGGTGTTTTGGATTCGGTGTTGACAGTGTTTGATCAACCTGCTAGGAAGGATTGATTATACCCTGAAACAGTCATCTCTTTTATCGATGAGGATTACCCAATAAAACCTATCGAGCCATATGAAGGGGGTTTGGCTATCACTGCACAGGTTTGGTCGATGGACATGAAGTGGATCATGATCAACAATGGCTATTTTGTTGATATATTGTATGCCCATACATATCAGCGACTGGATTTGGATGGAAGAAAGATGGAGTTCGGGTAGGATCCTCCTCTATATAGGTTCAGTAATGATCTAGTTCGGGTAGAAGGGACCATTGAGTTAACAGTCATCTTGAGGATGACTCCTCAACAGGTGGAAATCAATGTTAGGTTTTTTGTGGTACATGTGGATTCACCGTATAATACTATTTTGGGACGACCGACATTGACAGCATTACAGATAGTGACATCCATCCCCCATTTCAAGTTGAAGTTCCTTAAGCTGAACCGGGTTGGCAAAGTCAAAAAAGATCAGGATATAGCTCGGAGGTGCTACAGAAATTCACTGATATCATCTAAGACTTGAGTTAGTAAGAAGAGGCAGACTATGGAAATCAAGGTGGAACCATTTACTGAAGGAAGTATAGAACCCCTTGCTTTGCTAGTTGAAGAGACAGAGGACATTGAATTAGTATCGAGGAAGAAGGATAAGACTATAAAGATCGGGTCAAGATTGCAGGAACCATTTTGGATAGGATTGATCGAGCTGGTTCGGGTATATGCATACATTTTCTCATGGGTTCCTAGAAATATGTTGGAACTTGATGAGTTCATTACTGTACGCAGATTGAACATTGACCCTGCAAGGAAAATAGTCCGGTAGAAGAGGATAATCTTGCTTAGCAAAAAAATTAAAGAAGAGGATAATCTTTGCCCCGGAGAGGAAAAATATTATAGATGATGAGGTGAACAA
Organism: Panax notoginseng; assembly: GCA_016801055.1. Classification (NCBI taxonomy): domain Eukaryota; kingdom Viridiplantae; phylum Streptophyta; class Magnoliopsida; order Apiales; family Araliaceae; genus Panax; species Panax notoginseng. Next base: position 90,543,408 of record CM029017.1, on the reverse strand, counting down.
GATGTTAATGGCTGAATTTATATCTGAGATTGATTATCCCGAGCGGTTTACGAACATGGTATTAGTTCGGGTGCAGAATGAGAAGTAGCGGATTTGCATCGATTATACTAATTTGAATAAGGCGTGCCCGAAGGACTTTTATCCACTTCCGCACATCGAACAACTAATTGATGCTACATCGAGGTATGCTTTGTTCAGATTTATGGAAGCCTTTTTGGGATATGTTCAAATTTTGATGCATAAGGAGGATATCCCGAAGACAACTTTTATTATGCATCAGGCAATCTATGCTTATAGGAAGATGACCTTCGGATTGTTGATTGCTGGGGCAATATGTAAAAGAAAGATGAATTATGTGTTTCAAAAACAGTTGGGCTGAAGTATGGAAGTGTATGCTTATCTGTTTTAGAGCATCTGGATGTCCTAGAAGACTATTTCCATACCATTCGACATTATAATATTCAGCTGAACCTAACGAAGTGCACTTTTGGCCTCGGTTCGGAAAAGTTCCTAGGATATTTGGTAAGCAAAAGGGGAATAAAGGATAATCTGGAGAAGATTAAGGTAATACTAGATATGAAGTCTCCTTAGTCTATCAAGGATGTCCAACGGTTGATGGGTTGAATCGCGGCATTGAGGAGGTTTATGTCCAAGTCGGCGGAAAGGTGTTTGTCATTTTTTGACATGGAAAAGTGCCCGACGAATGAGAAAATATTTCAGTGGACTTTGGAGTGTGAGGATGTCTTTCAAGGGATCAAAAAGTATTTGTCTCCAGCACCTCTATTAATGAAGTCGGTTCCTTTAGAACCCTTATATTTTTATTTGGTGACTAGCTTGTTGGAAATAGGTGCGGTATTGGTTCGAAAGATGGGAAGAAAATAATTCCCTCTTTACTATGTTAATCATGTCCTTCAAGATGCGAAGATTAGATATCTGAATCTGGAGAAATTTGCTTATGACTTGATAATAGCCAGTCAAAAGCTTCAACATTATTTTCATTGAATATTGATAGTAGTATATACAGATCAACCTTTATAGAAGATATTTAACAAGCCGGATACATCGGGATGACTCGCAGCTTGGGCTATAGAGTTAAGTCAGATTTTTGGAGTACCATCCTTGGACGACGATTAAAGGTCAAACTTTAGCTGACTTTGTAGTGGAGTGCTCTTTCTCCGAACCTAACATAGTTGATCAACTAGTGATGGACGTGGGCTCAATGTTTGATGTTCAACCTGTGATACCCCCAAATTCGGGTACTTCATTCCCACAAGACTTGGTATTCACTGTCTAAACATTCATTTCGAACTACCTAAATATAGAAAAATTTAAACAATAAATCTTCCCATTAAATGGTTACATCATTAATTCAAATAAAGTCTCTTAGGTTATCTAACCTTTAAAACAAATATCAAGTGCGGAGAATTAAATAATTACATCTCAACAATTAAAATAAAGTCTGACAATATGAAAAACAACAGATTTACAAGTCCTCAACACTTGTTCATCTTTTCTTTCCCTTTACTGGTGGTAGGTTCATCGAACTTCTCAACTTTAGCTGTAATGGTTATATAAGAAAAAGTGAGCAAACAAATGCTCACTTGAAGTGACAATGAATAATAATATCATAACAACTGCCAAACGAATAGGCTCAATAGAACTGAATAATATTCTCTATCAATGATAATCAGGAACAGAGTTTGAAGTATATATCTGAGGTTCACAAGACCACAAACTATGTCTAAGGTTATAACAATTTTAACTTAAACCTAAACAGTCATAAGACTGTAGGGACTTCTCGTCTTAGGGGGATCAGCCCTTCGTACCATGTATTGTGCACAAACATCTAAACGTTTTGTGTAATAATCCCCTATAATAGGATTTTTCATCTCAGTATTCAGAATACAAGTCCGCACCAAAGTAAGTTTGGTTTGGATAAGTTTCAAGATAATTTAGAGTTTAACGAACATCAACTAAGGATTAGTTGAATCAAAAATGTAATAACAATATGCTATGGAATAAGTTATAAATGAATTAAAATTGTATATTGAAGTCATGCTTACAAGTGAACCAAGAATCATAAGTATTGAATAATATAACAGACTTTACTTGCACAATATTAAGCTAAGGCTAAAATTTTGTTTATTAAAAGAATTGAATTATTGAACAAGCATGATTAATGGCAATTTGAACAATAAAAACTTACTCACCATAAAAATATCAGAATTTAGAAACTTGCATATTAAGGAACAAATTAAAGATAATAAACCTTCCCAGAGTAAGAGTTAGGTTAAAAAGCTTGCATGAATTAAGTTATGTAAGTATGATTAGGAACGACTTGCTCAATATAAAGGTAAATAGAACAAACTCAAATAGAGTTTAGAGTTCAAAAACTTGCCATGTGTGTAAGCTAAACTGTTATAACTTAATTTTCAATATCATATACACATGTCATCATGACATAATTAGTTACTACATGTACTCTGTACACAATTAAGTATCTATTTCATGTATGACTTAGTTTTAATCATATAGTCAAGTTACACTTTTCATGTAATAACCTAACTCGTTAATTGCTAATAATATTCTCATACTTGGCACTATTATACCACAATATGACAAAATCACATTTTAACAGTCATAACATTACTCATTATAAAAAACTACAGAATTGTATAATTAAAATAAACTATCTAGCCAACACTGCTAACTGGCGTTGCAGCGCCCCAGTTTGTACTGGGAATGGCGCTGCGGCGCGAGACACATGCCTATAATTGGCGTAGTGGTGCAAGAACTGTACTACGAGGCGGTGTTTCAGCTCCGAAGTACAGTTCCAGACAACTAGTTTTCGCGAATAACACACACAAAGACAATTTAGCCTACAACTTACTTTCTAGAAACCAATTTAACACGTATAATTTGCATAGACTTCACAGACACATAACTTAAGGTCTCTAACATGTTTTTACCCATATAAACAATATAAACATCAAATTTAAGACCCCTAATTTCACTGTTCTTGCTAATACTTCACTTTTTTGACATTCTTTGTGAAATTGATCACTCTTTTACTTAAACTAATTTCACCATACGAAATTACTAACTATCACTTAATTCACAAATTAAGCTAATTCCCTCAGCTCATAATAAATAATCAAATCGAATCAAACAAATATTTATTCAACAATAAACACATCAATTAAAATATTTATTTTATCCAATAAATATTTGAAATTATAATTAAAATTCTGGATTGTTACATCCTTCCCTCCTTACAAAGATTTTATCCCCAGAATCAAAACTCAAACATTTCATTCTTCACATTTTTTTCCTCCTTACAAGGATTCTGTCCCCATAATCGAAGTCACAATTAGACAAATAACTCAGGATAATTTCTCATTATTTTATCTTCAAGTTCCCACACAGCTTCTTCAGCATTGTGGTTTCTCCATATAACCTTCACGGAAGGTATCACTTTATTTCTAAGCACTTGTTTTTTCCTATCAACTATCTAGATAGGAGACTTCTCATAAGATGGGTACTTATCGAACTGCAACGGTTCATACTCGATCACATGTTTGTAATCAGGTTTATACTGTCCTAGTATCTAAACATGAAAAACATTATGAATGTGTTCTAATTCTAGAGGTAAAACTACCTCGTAAGACACTTCTCCTACTCTTCATACCACCTCGAAGGGTCCTATAAATCTCAGACTTAATTTTTCCTTCTTACCAAAACAAATTTTCCCCTTCCACGGAGAAACTTTTAGGAAAACGAAATTTCCTACTTCAAATTCCTTATCTTGTCTGTTTTGATCAACATACTTCTTCTGTCTGTCTTGAGCAGCAACCAGTCTTTCTCTGATGAGTTTGATAACCTCAGCAGTCTGATGTACCATTTCTGGTCCTAACAGTTGATGTTCACCGACTTCATCTCAACACAGTGGAGTTCTGCACTTTTTGTCATACAATTCTTCGTAAGGCGGCATGTCAATGCTTGCGTGGCAACTATTTTTGTAGGAGAATTCTGCCAATGGTAAATGATCATCCCAGTTCCCTTTGAAATCCATGATGCATGCTCGTAGCATATCTTCTAGTGTCTGGATTGTTCATTCACTTTGGCCGTCTATTTGAGGATGGTACGCCATACTCATTCTCAACTGTGTTCCCATGCATTCTTATAGCCTCTTCTAGAAGTTTGATGTGAATCACGGATCTCTGTCTGACACAATTGATACTGGAACTCCATATCTCGAAACTATCTCCTTGACGTACAACTTTGCCAACTGATCTAGATTGAATCTAATCTTTATTTACAAAAAGTGTGCTGATTTCGTTAATCTATCCACTATCACCTAAATTGCATCGTATCCTTTCTAAGTCATTGGAAAACCTACCACAAAATCCATTATGATATGTTCCCACTTCTATTCTGGTATTTCCAACTGTTGAAGTAATTCGCTTGGTCTCTGATGCTCGACCTTGACTCTTTGACACGTCAAACATTTCACGACACATTCTGTAACATCTCTTTTCATGTTTGGCCACCAAAAGTGCCTTCGTAAATCTTGATACATCTTTGTACTTCTCAGATGAATTGAGTATCTTGAGTTATGAGCTTCGATCAAGATTTCGTCTTTAATATCTAGTACTACTGGAACCCAAATTCTTCCCTCGAACCTTAGTATTCCTTTGTTATCGATCTTGTATTTCACTTCACAACCCTCAACCACTCTTTCTTTATTCTTTCCACATTCTTCATCTTGTAGTTGAACAGTCTTCACTTTGTCTACTAAAGTTGGACTAGATTCTATCTGGATTAATATTTCATCGAATTCTTTCGGAAGTTTAATTTCCAGCTCTAGTCTAGCCATTGTTGCGATAAGTTCCTCCTAAACCATTAACAACATCAATTTCTCACGACCCTTTCTACTCAAGGCATTAGCAACCACATTTACTTTACCTGGATGATAAAAGATCTCACAATCATAATCTTTTTTCAACTCTAACCATCTCCTTTGTCGCATGTTCAGGTCCTTCTGTGTGAAAATATACTTCTAACTTTTATGGTCTATGTAGATCTCACATTTCTCTCTATAGAGATAGTGTCTCCATATCTTCAAAGAAAATACTACCGCAACAAACTCTAAATCATGAGTCGGGTATCCTTTCTCATAATCCTTCAGTTGCCTTGATGCATACGTAATGACTTTGCCATTTTGCATAAGGACACAACTTAATCCTTTATATGATGCATCACTATACACCACAAAATTTCCCATATTATCTGGTAATGACAACATAAATGCCACAATTAACTTCTTTTTTAAATCTTGGAAACTTTCTTCGCACTTCTCCGTCTAGACAAATTTTACAGATTTTCTTGTCAAATTTGTCAACGGAGTGGCAATCTTAGAAAAGTTCTATATGAACCGTCTATAATAGCCTGCCAGACCCAAGAAACTTCTCACCTCTGATGGAGTCCTTAGTTTTTCCCAATTTATTACAGCTTTAACTTTTGATGGGTCCACTAAAATCCCATCTTTATCAATCACATGTCCCAAAAATTTTATATGTTCTAGCCAAAATTCACATTTAGAGAACTTCGCATAAACCTTTTTCTTTCTTAGAGTCTCCAATGTCAAACATAAATGTTCCATGTGTTCCTCTTGAGACTTAGAGTATACCAGAATATCATCAATGAATACCACCACAAATGTATCTAAATAAATATGGTTTAAACACCCAATTCATCAAATCCATGAATGTTGTAGTGGCATTTGTCAAACCAAAAGACATTACCAGAAACTCGTAATGTCCACACCGAGTTCTGAATGTCATCTTAGGTACATCCTCCTTCCTTACCTTTAATTAATGATACCCACTTCTCAAATCTATGTTTGAGAAGTACTTGGCTCCTTTCAATTAATCAAACAAGTCATTTATTCTTGGTAACAGATATTTATTCTTAATAATGACTTTGTTTAATTCCCTATAATTGATGCAAAGATGCATTGACCAATCCTTCTTCTTCACGAATAATATCAGCGCTCGCCACGGTGATACACTCGGCTGAATGTATTTCTTGTTTAGTAGTTCCTGTAGTTGCACCATCAGTTCCTTTATCTCTATCGGAGCCATTCTATACGGGGCCATCAATATCGGAGCAGTCCCTGGTGAAAAATCGATAACAAACTCGATCTCTCTGTCAGGCGAAAGTCCTGGTAAATCCTCTAGAAACACGTTCTCAAAATCCTTAACAATCGGTATCTCCTTTAATTTCACACCCTTCTTCTAAGTATCGACTATAAAAGCTAAGTACCCTACACAAACCTGACTCAATAACTTCTTTACCTGCATAACCGTCAGATATTATATTTTTCTTGTCTAGGTGATTTGCTACCATAGAAAACAACTTTTGACATGGTCATAAGGTTTACACTTTTCTTTTGACAATCAATTGTTGCTCCATAATGGAATAGCCAATCCATTCTCAATATAACATCAAACTCTCCATGTTTATCCGAGACTAAATCTACTATCATGACATTTCCCTTTAATATTCACCCTACAATTCTTGTATACGAACCTAATAGGAATCACCTCCCTATTTGCAATTTTTACATTTAAAGGGAAATTCAATTATTCACTAGGCAATCCTAACCTCTTAGAAAATTCATCAGATATATAAACGAGCAAGTAGCACCCGAATCAAATAATAAATAAGCATCTATATCATTGATTAGGATAATACTTTACACAACATCTTTTGATTGCACCACGTCCTACACTGTCATGTTGAAGGTTCTGGCTGTGTGTCTGTTTGATGATGTTGGTCCAGCAATGGTCAGTTTACCTCCACTGCTACCTCCCTTGCTTCCCGTTGTCTCTTCAGCTTTCTTCTTAGGGCACTCGTGAACAAAATGATCCTTTGACCCGCATGTGTAGCAAACATTCTTCTTTGGTTGATGGCAATTTGGGGTAATGTGACCCTCTTGGCCACAGTTGAAGCATACTCGCTTACCCTTTAAGCACATACCAGTGTGATTCTTTTTGCATGTAACACATGCTTCAAACTTCTTTTTCTGCTGGCTGCTCCGTTGGCTTCCAACACCAACACTCGCATTCCACTTCCTATTCAAGTTATTATTACCATTTCCACCACTACTACCACAATTCTTACATTCATCCTCATTCTTCTTCTTTCTTTGTTCTTGATTGTACTTTGTCATAGCCTCGCCTCCACCCTCAGCGATAATCGCCTTCTCAAGCACCACTGTAAATGTATTTAACTGGAACATGGAGACTCTGCTATACAACCAGGGTTTCAATCCCTATTCAAATCTCCTCGCCTTGCGCTCATCAATGTTGACTTGATATGGCGCAAACCTTGTCAACTCATTAAACCTTGATGCGTACTCTGACACTGCCATCGTGCCTTACTTCACTTCTAAAAACTGCACTTCTATCTGATTCTTTGAACTCTCTGAGAAATAGGTCTTGAAAAATATTTCCTTGAACCTTTCCCAAGTAATCACTCCCTAACATCATCTAGTTTTATTGGCTTGCCACCAATAACTGGCCTTTGCTTTCAACATGAATGTTGAAAAAGTAGTCTTCTGATTCTCACCTACTCTAGCAACATCGAATACCTTTTCTATTTCCATGATCTAGGTCTATGCCTCAACCGGATTCATGGTTCCACGAAATTCTGGTGGTCTAACCGCCTTGAAATCCTTAAAAGTTGTAGATTGATTTTGCGGTTGATTATGTAGTTCTCCCATCAGAAGTGTCACCAACTGCTGAATTGGGTTAGTTTCAGCGTTGTTAGATCCCTCAAGGGTTTGTTGTCATGGTTGACGTCTTCTTGGAGGCATTTTCTGATTAAAATACACTTATTAGATTATTATCAATCTTTTAAGTACTGCCTACTTAACTTACTCATCATAAAAGATCACCACACAACACATACCATTTTGAATAAAAATTAACACTTTATTCATTCTTAATCTTTTTGAAAATTATAATAATGATAGCATTCCTGCTATTTATAGCACTTTCCTAAACTACTAGAGTTTCAGGATAACATCATCATCATATCATGTTGGTTACATAAAACCTGGGATTTACATATTATTTATTATATAATTAATCAAATATCAAGTACATTCTCTATGATGACCTACTAAAATGTTGCATAGCCTTACGACGCTCCTCTTCCATAATATAAAACATTATTTTGCAATCTAACATGTACGGTGGCAGCGTCTCAAACTGAATCGGATAATACATAACACGGTCTTGAGCTCAATTTATCACAGTGTTAAAAACGTCATTCATCTCCTCCATCTTGATCTTCTTTGCTTGTGCTTCCCCCTCTGCTACTCCTGCATGCTGAGAGGCTTTCTCGTACGCGTCTTTAACTCTTGCTCTCTTGCCGGATTCTTCTTTTAATTTGTTCTTCAGCTCCACAATCTCTTCTGTCAACTGCTCATTCTCTCACTCAGTGTGAATGTGACACCACCAAATTCTGGTACTTCATTAACTCAATATTCGATGTTCACTTAATCAAAACGTTCATTTATAACTACCCAATCAAAATAAAATTGAATAATAAACATGCCCATACAGGATAACATTAAATAAAAATCTCCCAGGTTATCCAACCTTTATATACAATCATTCAAATACGGAAAATTAATTAAATTTCATTACAATCATTCAAACTAAAATCTAATACTAAAAATATTGAATGATTACAAGTCTTCAATACTTGTTCATCTTTCCCTTTCCCTTACTGGTGCTAGGTACGTCACTATTTTTAACTTTAGCTGTAATGGTGATACAGGCAACAGTGAGCAAACAAGGCTCACTTGGAAATAGCAATAAATAAAACTTTTACATCATTGCCAAATAATAGACTCAATAGAACTGAACAATAGGTTCTTTTAATGAAAATCATAACATTCAACTGAGGGTCTAATGACCACAAACCATGTCCACAATTATAAGTGCTCTTTCAACTTTTACTTTAACAGTCATAAGACTATAAGGACTCCAACGTACTTAGAGGGATCAATCCTCCGTACAATGTATTGTGCACAAATATTTTAGCGCTAAGTATAAACTAAGCATAAACCCCTAATAATAATAGGGTTATTCATCTCAGTATTTAGAGTACAAGTTTGTACCAACGTAAGATTAGTTTGGATACATTTCAAGGGAAATTTAGAATTCAACGGTTATCAACTAAGGATTAGCTGAATAATAAGGTAATAACTCTATGTTACAGAATAAATCATAATTGAATAAACATTGTATACGAAATTCATGCTTTAGGAATAATCTAGTAGCATAACGATTAAATAATATATCATACCTAGCTTTGAACGACATTAAGCTAAGGTTACATCTTATAATTTAATATCAATCATGCATGATAAATAATAACTTGAAAGATAAACTTGTCTATCAGAATAAAGATACTTGCATGCTAAACATAACAAGTTTAGGTTTAAAAAAACTTGCACAACATATTAATAGAACTAGCACAATGAAAGGGTTGAGTTAGGAAACTTGCTCAATGAAAGTAATTTACTCAATAAAAGTGTAGAGTTAGGAACTTGCATCATCATGAATAATTAGATACAATCAATTTGTTCAACAAAAGGAACTTTACTCAACGAAGGTAAATTTGCTCAACGAAGTATAGAGTTAGAAAAATTTGCCTTGCTTGTAGGCTAAACCATTATAATCCAATTCACAATTATCCTATATACATGTCATCGTGACATACCCAATCATTATTAACACACTATATCTTTACATCACGTATGCTTTGATTCTTAATCACATAATCACATTCTATCAATTAAGAATAATAACAACCCTCGTTAAGTGTTAATAACACGATCGTTCTTCGTATTGTAATACCATAATAATAATATTACATGTTCAACAATCATTATATTACATTATATTAAAATTACAGACTTTTGTGCAAGACAAAAGTCATTTTTGGACTTTCTGCTAATTGGCGCTGCGGCACCACAGTTTGTATTGTGGGTCGCGCTGTGGCGTGGTTATGGTGCTACGACACGAAGACCATAAGAGACATATGCGTTGCGGCGCCAGATAGCCGCTGCGGCGCTATTCTTGGCGGTGCGGCACGAGAGTTGGGGCTGAGGTGCTAACTTTCGCGCCGAGGCTCCAAACTCACAGAATACAACACGAAGAACAAACAAAGCTATTGTATTCTTCTTTCTAACCCCAATTAATATGTATAATTCATATAAACTACACAAGCCTTAATAATCTTACATATACCAGTTATCAACAACTAAACACAGATTTTAGAAAACTTACATCTTTGAAAAACATTGTTTTGAAATAAAACTCCATTGTTGATGTTGTTTAACAAGTTTTAACACTATAAACCAATAATAAACCAAAATTGATTACTTTAAACTACGATTCTCTAAAATTCATACCTAATTAACATGCATGACGTTCAATTTCATAATTAGCATACAATCACATACTAATTTTTTTATCATGCAAAACATACGTTCGTATATGTTTTTTTACGAAAAAACCCATTTCTATTTTTCTATGAATGTAATTTAGCATACAACACATATATACACATATACATGCTAGTTATTACCAAAACACATGATTTCATAATCAATTTAGTAAAGCATAGTTTACAGACAATTTTTATAAAGAATCTTATAGTCAGTGAAAATTCAAGAACACAGAACTTAGAGAAACATATATAGGTATATGGTATTACGATTATGGAAAAATACCTTTTGATGCTTGGTTAATCCTTGTTAATCACTGAAAATAGTATGAAGAATTCAGAACCTTCTCTTGTTGCTTCTCTCTCTCAGACTCTCTCTCAAAATCTCTGAACTTTTCTTTTTCTCAAAACTCTCTCTAGTTTTTTCTTTCTTTTCTCAGTAATAGTCTAGGATACTAACAACGTAACCCAACTGATAAACCAACGTAAACATAAAACGGCTATGGCCATAATAAGCCTAATAATTATATCAGTTACAATTATAATTACAAAATATAATGTATAACTTGTAAATATATTTATATTTTATTTATTTATTTTGTTATTATTATAATTCAAAATTAAAAAGGAAATCCCAAAGCCATAGCGCTTTATTTGTCAATGCTCTAAAAATAAAGACTTAATATACTTAAGCCTTGTTTGGGTAAACTCAATTAAAACTACTTTAATTTATTTTAATACTCCTTATAATATAGCTATTTGTCACATTATATTTAATTAAGTTTTCATACTTAATTAATTAATTCAAATAACAATATATTAAATAAATCATTTAACCACATAACTCAATATAAATAATTAACCATCACATTGAAATATCAATATAATAATAATTTTCTTATCTCATTAATTATTTATTTAACAAATAATTAACCAAATAAAATTAAATCAATTAAACAAATATTTATTCAACGATAAACACATCTATTAAATATTTATATAATTTAATAAATATTTAAACATTATACTTCAAATTCTGAAATGTTACATCATTCCCTCCTTACAAGGATTCTGTCCTCAGAATCACAATTCAAGCAACTCATTCGTTACATTATTCCCTTCTTACAAAGATTATGTCCCCAGAATCGAAGACACCGATTAAACAAATAACTCAAGGTAATCTTTCATCATTTTATCTTCGAGTTCCCACGTAGCTTCTTCAACATTGTGGTTCCTCCATATCACCTTCACAGAAGGTATCCCTTTATTCTTGAGCACTTGTTCTTTCCTATCGACTATATGGATAGGAACCTCTTCATAGGAAAAGTCTTTATCAAACTACAACGGTTCATACTCGATCACGTGCTTGTAATCGGGTTTATATGGTCGTAACACCGAAATGTGAAAAATATTGTGAACGTTTTCCAACTCTGGAGGTAGAGCTACTTCATAAGCCACTTCTCCAACTCTTCGCAGCACTTCAAAGGGTCCAATAAACCTCGGACTTAGCTTTTCTTTTTTACCGAAACGAATTTTTCACTTCCAAGGAGAAACTTTTAGGAATACATAATTTTCTACGTCGAATGCACGATCTTGTCTGTGTTGATCAACATACTTCTTCTGTCTGTCTTAGGCTGCTACCAATCTTGTCCTGATGAGTTTGACAACCTCATCAGTTTGTTGTACCAATTTTGGTCCTAATAGTTGACGTTCACCGACTTCATCTCAGCACAGTGGAGTTCTGCACTTTCTGCCGTATAAAGCTTCGTAAGGCAGCATGCCGATGCTCGCGTGGTAACTATTATTATAGGCGAATTCCACCAATGGTAAATGTTCTTCCCAGCTTCCTTTGAAGTCAATAATACATGCTCTCAGCATATCTTCCAATGTCTGGATCGTTTGTTCACTTTGGCCATCTGTTTGTGGATGATAAGGCGTGCTCATTCGCAATTGTGTTCTCATGCATTCTTGTACTCTCTTCCAGAAGGTTGACGAGAATTACGGATCTCTATCGGACATAATTGACACTAGAATCACGTGTCTCAAAACGATTTCTTTAACGTATAATCTTGCTAACTGATCAAGATTGAACCTAATCTTTATTTGTAAAAAGTACGCTGATTTTGTCAGTCTGTCCACTATCACCCAAATCGCATCGCATCCTCTCAGAGTAGTTGGAAGACCCACCACAAAATCCATTGTGATTTGTTCCCACTTCCATTCTTATATTTCTAACGGTTGAAGTAATCCACTTGGTCTTTGATGTTCAGCCTTGACTCGTTGACATGTCAAGCATTTTTTGACACATTCTACAACATCTCTTTTCATGTTTGGCCACCAAAAATGTCTTCGTAAATCTTGATACATATTTGTACTTCATGGATGAATCGAATATCTTGTGTTGTGTGTTTTGGTCAAGATTTCTTCTCTAATATCTGGTACTACTGGAACCCAGATTCTTCCCTCGAACCGTAGCAGTCCTTTGGTATCGATCTTGTATTTCACCTCTTTTCCTTCGTTCACACCTTCCTTTATTTTTCTGTATTCTTCATTTTGTAGTTGAGTATTCTTCACCTTGTCCACTAGAGTTGGACCAACTTCTATCTGGAATAGTCGTTCATCGGATTAAATTTTATTTCCAACTCTAGCTTTGTCATTGCTAAAATAAGTTCCTCCTGAGTGGTTATCAGCATCAACTTTTCCCGACCTTTCATGCTTAAAGCATCTGCAACCACATTCGCTTTTCCCGGATGATAAAAGATCTCACAATCATAATATTTTATCAATTCCATCCATTTTCTCTGACGCATGTTCAGGTTCTTTCTGAGTGAAAATATACTTTAGACTCTTATGGTCTGTATATATCTCATATTTCTCTACATAGAGATAGTGTCTCTATATCTTGAGAGCAAATACCATTGCAGCCAATTCCAAATCATGAGTCGGATACCCTTTCTCATAATCCTTCAGTTGCCTTGATGCATATGCAATAATTTTGTCGTTCTGCATAAGAACACAACCCAATCCTTTATGTGAGGCATCACTATACACCACAAAATTTCTTGTATTATCTGGTAACGACAATACAGGTTCCATACTTAAATTCTTCTTCAAATCTTGAAAACTTTCCTCACACTTCTCTGTCCAAACAAATTTTACAGCTTTCCTTGTCAAATTTGTTAACGGCGTAGCAATCTTGAATAAATCTTCTATAATAACCGGTCAGTCCCAAGAAACTCCTCACCTCTGAAGGTGTTCTTGGTTGTTCCTAATTGACTACAGCTTCCACTTTTGATGGATCCACTGAAATCCCATCGTTGTCAATCACATGACCTAGAAATTGTACACGATCACTTAGAGAATTTCGCGTACAAATTTTCTTTTCTTAGTGTCTCCAACATCAAATGTAAATGTTCTACATGTTCTTCTTGAGTTTTGTAATACACTAGATGTCGTCGATAAATACCACTATGAACTTGTCTAAGAATGGTTTAAACACCATGTTCATCATATCCATGAATGCAGCAGGGGCATTGGTCAAACCAAAAGACATTACCAGAAACTCGTAATGTCCATACCGAGTTCTGAATGCCGTTCTAGGTATATCCTCCTTCCTTACCTTCAATTGGTGATACCCACTTCTCAAATCTATTTTTAAGAAGTATTTAGCACCCTTCAACTGATCAAACAAGTCATCTATTCTTGGCAACGGGTATTTATTCTTAATAGTGACTTTGTTCAATTCCCTATAATCAATGCAAAGACGCATTGACCCATCCTTCTTCTTCACGAATAACATTAGTGCTCCCCACGCTGATACGCTTGGTTGAATATACTTCTAGTCTAGCAGCTCTTGCAATTGCACCATCAGTTCCTTCATCTCTACCAGAGCCATTATGTACGGGGCCTTCGATATCGGGGCAATTTCTGGCGCTAAGTCAATCACAAACTCAATCTCTCTGTCAGGCGGAAGTCCTGTCAAATCCTTTGGAAACACATCTTCAAACTCCCTCACCACTAGTATCTCTTCTAGTTTCACACCCTTTTTATGAGTATCGACTATGTAAGCTAAATAACCCACACAACCTTGACTCAACAACTTCTTGGCCTGCATAATCGTCAGACATTTCATTTGTCTAGGCGATTTGCTACCATAGAAAACTACCTTTGACGGAGTCATAAGGTTTACACATTTCTTTTGGCAATCAATTACCGCTCCATATTTGAACAGCCAGTCCATTCCCAAAATAACATCAAAATCTCCAAGTCTAATTGGGATTAAATCTACCATCATGATATTCCCCTTAATGTTCACCCTATAGTACTTATATACGAATCTAACAGGAATCACTTCCATATTCATAATTTCTATGTTCTAAGGGAAATTCAGTTCTTCTCTAGGCAATTCTAACTTCTTAGCAAATTCATCAGATATAAATAAACATGTAGCACCCGAATCAAACAATACATAAGCATCAATATCATTGATTGGGATAATACCTGACACCACAACTTTTGATTGCACAGCATCTTGCACAGTTATGTTGAAGGTTCTGGTTGTGGGTTTGTTTGATTCTGTAGGTCCAGCAATGGCCCAAGTACCTCCACTGCTTCCTCCATTGCTTCTTGCTGTCTCTCCAGCCTTCTTCTTAGGGCATCCATGAGCAAAGTGATCCTTGGATCCGCACGTGAAGCAAACGTTCTTCTTGGGTTGGGTGCAATTTTGGGCGATATGACCCTCCTGGCCATAGTTGAAACATTCACGTTTCCCCATTAAGAACACACCCTTGTGAAACCTCCCGCATATAGCACATGCTTCAAACTTCTTATTCTGATGGTTACCCTGCTGGTTTCCAGCGGTCACATTTCCATTCTACTTCCTCTTCAGATTGTTGTTGTTGCCATTTCCACTACTACCACCTCCATTCTTAATCTCCACTTCATTCTTCTTCTTTTTCTGTTCCTGATTGAATTTTGTCACTGCCTCGCCTCCACCTTCAGCGAGTATTGCCTTCTCCATTACCGCTGTAAACGTCTTCAACTGGAATAGGGAGACCCTACTGTATAACCAGGGCTTCAGTCCCTGCTCAAACCTCTTAGCCTTGCGTTCGTCTGTGCTGACATGATATGGCGTAAACCTTGCCAACTCGTTAAATTTCGCGGCATACTCAGACACTGTCATCGTTCCCTGCTTCAGTTCTAAAAACTGAACCTCCAGCTGACTCTTTGAACTCTCTGGGAAATAGGTCTCGAAGAATATCTCCTTAAACATATCCCAGGTCATTACCCCTTGCCCTTCTCGAGTTTTATTGGCATGCCACTAATAACTAGCCTCTGCTTTCAACATGAATGTTACAAAAGAAGTCTTCTGCTCCTCCCCTACCTTAGCGACATCAAATACCTTCTCTATCTCCATAATCCAGGTCTGTACCTCGACTGGATTCATGGACCCACAGAATTCAGGTGGTCCAACCGCCTTGAAATCCTTAAACGTGTACCTTGATTTTGAGGTTGATTTTGCAACACTCCTGTTAGTAACGTCACTAGTTGTTGGACGGGGTTAACATCAACATTGTCATTATTGTTAGTTCCCTCAGTGGTTCTCTGTCGTGGTGGTTGACGTCTTGGAGGTATTTTCTGTTAAAATATACACTCATTAGATTATTACTCAACTTCTTTAAGTATTTTCTACTTAACTTGCCTCCATACAAGAAATAACCACATAACACATAACACTTTGAATAAAATAATAACTTTTATTTATTTATAATCTCTTTGAAAATATAAAACAATAGCATCACTACTATTTACATTACTTTCCTGAACTACAAAAGTTCTAGGATAATGTCATCATTATCATATCCCATGGTTACATAACACTAGGGATTACATATTATTTAACATTTTATTAATCGTATACTTTCCCTACGATGTCCTACTAAAATACTTTGTAGCCTTTCGACGCTCTTCTTCCATAACCCGGAACATTGCTCGGCGATTTAACATGTATGATGGCAGAGTCTCGAACTGAATCGGATAACCCATGATCCGATCTTGAGCTCGATTGATCACGGTATTGAATACTTTATCCATCTTCTCCATCTTCATCCTCTTTGTTTGTGCGTCTCTTACTGCTATCACGGTTCGTTGATAAGCTTCCTTATATGCATCTTCAGCTCATGCCCTCTTAGTAGCTTCTTCCTTCAGCTTGTTCTTCAGTTCTGCGATCACCTTGATCAGTTGTTCATTCACTCCTTCAGTGTGTACCGGCTTCTCTTCGATATTAGTCAGACGTTCATCACGATTCTGGATCTCGTCGTCCTTCTGTGCCATTGCAGTCAGTTGTTCAGCTACTATCTCCTACAACTCCTCGATGGTATCCTGAAGTTCCACATTTTGGTCGTAGACTTCATCATACATACGAGCAGCTATCAAGGTTAGTGGAGTCTCTTCCTCCTCGTCCTCGTCATCCTCCTTCTCCTATGGCAGGTCAACGGGATCCTCCTCATCTGTTTCCACGTCATCATCCTCATCTTCAACCACTGTGACCAACGAGGCGGACTCCCCGTGGCAGTAGTTGTTCCCAAATAACCTGAATTTCACGAGGCTCCTCTTCTATAGGCATCTGAGGTCCTTCCTCCCTAGCCTGACTGGATTCTCCGACATTAGTCATCCTGACAACAAAATTTTAAGTTTTAATTATTAATCATTACTACCCGACCCTCACGAGCACATAAGCACATAAGTGTTTTATTACTTCTTCCTTAGAACTCGATAAGAGTTTACCACCACTATCTTTTCAAAGGATACTAACTAAGGCTTTTCCCCACCTAAGGTTCATAACCTAGAGCTTTGATACCAACATGTGACACCCCCAAATCCCGGTACTTCATTAACTCAAGATTCGGTGTTCACTTAATCAAAACGTTCATTTATAACTACCCAATCATAATTAAATTGAATAATAAACCTGCCCATACATGATCACATTAAATAAAAATCTCCCAGGTTATCTAACCTTTACATACAATCATTCAAATGCGAAAAATTAATTAAATTTCATTACAATCATTCAAACTAAAATCTGATACTAAAAATATCGAAGGATTACAAGTCTTCAGTACTTGTTCATCTTTCCCTTTCCCTTACTGGTGCTAGGTACGTCGCCCTTTTCAACTTTAGCTGTAATGGTGATACATGCAAGAGTGAGCAAAGAAGGCTCACTTGGAAATAGCAATAAATAAAACTTTTACATCATTGCCAAATAATAGGCTCAATAGAACTGAATAATAGGTTCTATTAATGAAAATCATAACATTCAACTGAGGGTCTAATGACCAGAAACCATGTCCACAGTTATAAGTACTCTTTCAACTTTAACTTTAACAGTCATAAGACTATAAGGACTCCAACGTACTTAGGGGGATCAATCCTTCGCACAATGTATTGTGCACAAACATTTCGGCGCTAAGTATAAACTAAGCATAAACCCCTAATAATAATAGGGTTGTTCATCTCAGTATTTAGAGTACAAGTCCGCACCAACGTAAGATTAGTTTGGATACGTTTCAAGGGAAATTTAGAATTCAACGGTCATCAACTAAGGATTAGTTGAATAACAAGGTAATAACTCTATGTTACGGAATAAATCATAATTGAATAAACATTGTATACGAAGTTCATGCTTTAGGAAAAATCTAGTAGTATAATGATTGAATAATATATCATACCTAGCTTTGAACAACATTAAGCTAAGGTTACTTCTTAGAATTTAATATCAAGCATGCATGATAAATAATAACTTGAAAAATAAACTTGTTTATCAGAATAAAGATACTTGCATGCTAAACATAATAAGTTTAGGTTTAGAAAAACTTGCACAACATAATAATAGAACTAGCTTAACGAAAGGGTTGAGTTAGGAAACTTGCTCAATGAAAGTAATTTACTCAACAAAAGTGTAGAGTTAGGAACTTGCATCATCATGAATAACTAGATACAATCAATTTGTTCAACGAAAGGAACTTTACTCAACGAAGGTAAATGTGCTCAACGAAGTATAGAGTTAGAAAAACTTGCCTTGCTTGTAGGCTAAGCCGTTATAATCCAATTCACAATTATCCTATATACATGTCATCGTGACATAATCAATCATTATTAACACACTATATCTCTACATCACGTATGCTTTGATTCTTAATCACATTATTTCAATTAAGAATAATAACAACCCCGTTAAGTATTAATAACACGATCGTTCTTCGTACTATAATACCATAATAATAATATTACATGTTCAACAATCATCATATTACATTATATTAAAATTACAGACTTTTGTGCAAGACAAAAGTCATTTCTGGACTTTCTACTAATTGGCGCCGCGGCGCGCTTATGGCGCTACGGTGAGAAGACCATAACAAACATCGGCGTTGCGGTGCGAGATAGGCGTTGCAGTGCGAGATAGGCGCTGCGGCACTATTCTTGGCACTGCGGTGCGAGAGTTGGGGCTGAGGCGCTGACTTTCACGCTGAGGCTCCAAACTCACAGAATACAACACGAAGAACAAACAAAGCTACTGTATTCTGCTTTCTAACCCCAATTAATATGTATAATTCATATAAACTACACACAAACATTAATAATCTTACATATACCTTGTATCAACAACTAAACAATATTTTAGAAAACTTACATCTTTGAAAAACATTATTTTGAAATAAAACTTTATTGTTGACGTTGTTTAACAAGTTTTAACACTGTAAACCAATAATAAACCAAATTTGATTACTTTAAACTACGATTCTCTGAAATTCATACCTAATTAACATACATGACGTTCAATTTCATAATTAGCATACAATCACATACTATTTTGTTATCATGCAAAACATACGTTCATATATGTTTGTTTACGGAAAAACCCATTTCTCTTTCTCTATGTACGTAATTTAGAATACAACACATATATCCATATATACATGCTTGTTATTACCAAAACACATGATTTCATAATCAATATAGTAAAACATAGTTTACAAATAATTTTTGTAAAGAATCTTATAGTCAGTGAAAATTCAAGAACACAGAACTCAGAGAAACATATATAGGTATATAGTATTAAGATTATGGAAAAATATCTTTTGATACTTGGTTAATCCTTGTTAATCACTGAAAATAGTTTGAAGAATTCAGAATCTTCTCTTGTTGCTTCTCTCTCTCAGACTCTCTCTCAAAATCTCTGAACTTTTCTTTTTCTCAAAACTCTCTCTAATTTTTTCTTTCTTTTCTCAGTAATAGTCTAGGATACTAACAACGTAACCCAACTGATAAACCAACGTAAACATAAAACGGCTATGGCCATAATAAGCCTAATAATTATATCAGTTACAATTATAATTACAAAATATAACGTATAACTTGTAAATATATTTATATTTTTTTATTTATTTTATTATTATTATAAATCAAAATTAAAAAGGAAATCCAAAAGTCATAGGGCTTTGTTTGGCAAAGCTCTAAAAATAAAGACTTAATATACTTAAGTCTTGTTTGGGTAAACTCAATTAAAACTACTTTAATTTATTTTAATACTCCTTATAATATAGTTATTTGTCACACTATATTTAATTAAGTTTTCATAATTAATTAATTAATTCAAATAACAATTTATTAAATAAATCATTTAATCACATAACTCAATACAAATAATTAACCATCAAATTGAAATATTAATATAATAATAATTTTTTTAATTCATTAATTATTTATTTAACAAATAATTAACCAAATAAAATCAAATCAATTAAACAAATATTTATTCAACGATAAACACATCCATTAAATATTTATATAATTCAATAAATATTTAAACATTATACTTAAAATTCTGGAATGTTACAGTAAATCAGCTTCCACTCGACATTACTCAGACGCTCGTCAAGATCCCGGATTTCATCATCCTTCTGCTCCATCGAAGTCTGACGTTCAGCTACTATCTCCTCTAACTCCTCAACTCTATTCTGAAGCTCCACATTGCGGTCATATATCTCGTCGTACATACGAGCTGCGATAATGTTTGGTGGAAACTCTTCCTCCTCCTCATCTTCATCCGTCTGTGGCAACTCAACGGAGTCTTCCTCATCCGTCTCTACCACATCCTTTTCATCAGGTATGTTGTCATGTTCAACCACTGTGACCAATGAAGACGACTCCCTTGGCAGCAGTTGTTCCAAACCACCTGAATATCTCAAGGCTCCTCCTCTCTAATCATCTGAGGTCCCTCCTCCCTAGCCTGACTGGATTCTCCCACATTAGCCATTTTGACAACCAAAATTGTAACGACCCCAAAACAGGTCCATTCCACCCAACCCATTCTGAGTCGTCAAATACATGGTACAGAAAACATCTACAACTTTATTACAACAATTGTCGTGCAAAATACAACAACACATATGCTGTGAGTTTGGATACAAACATATACCAAATATGACTCATGTTCCAACCGTGGATAGCACCTCACAATGACACCTTACATAAAGGTATAGTCAAAAACTGTTTTAGAAATTAGAATCTTTGGGAAGTGCTCAAGAAAACCTTCGTACATGGGAGGCCACGCGTCTAGGTTATGATAGATATCATATGGCCACAGAATTATCCTTGGTTGACCCAATAGACCCCAAAGAAAAACGAGAAGATTACTATCATATTCTTCCCAATGGTGAGTCTTCTCTTGACATATCATTATGTCTACTGTCTCTAATTGAGAATTATACTTCAAACAAACACCAAGATTGTATAGGTAGTGCTCGTATATATACTCAGCAAGTGGATGAGCACATCCCTGTCTTATGATGACACGAGGTTGTATGTCGTTAGACATCTTGTATGATAGTGGCAAACCACCCTTCCAACATTGGGTACACCTTACCCTATTGGATTCACCAAATATAACTACTAAATAAACTTTTCTATACTGCTTCGGGAGAACCTCCACAGCTAGAGACCACCGTTCTATTTTCCCGTTACCCTCGCTCGACCCAGCTACACTCTTATTACCTTAAAGGAATTGTGAAGCAAAAGGGTGAGCACAACTAGCTCAGTAAAGAATATCATGACTAAAGATAATTAAATTATCAATAGCCTTCATCAATAATAAATCAGAGATTTAGAACATATGGTAAATGATAAAAATTTCAACCATAGTTGCAGCGGAACGAGCAATCCATTAGAAGAGTCAAATAGACTATAAAGTCTATTATCTTCTCCATGTTAAAAATCCATCAACAATATTTTATCCATGTAACATCACTCAACAGTTCCTTTCCACAATCATATGAATAACTCATAATCATAATTGTGACTATAAATTTTTCTTCGCACCCAGGACGAAGAATATTTTCATCACCTGTCTTTACCTGAAACATCAAAGATCATGGTTATACCAAATCACAATTCTTGTTTATAATCATACTAACAAATCCATCTTTGCACTACGGGCCAAAGATATTCATCAACAAACCATCTTTGCACTACGGGCCAAAGATATTCATCAACAGGCCATCTTTGCACTACATGCCAAAGATATTCATCAACAATTCATATTTGCACTACAGGCCAAATATATTCATATCTCAAAGAAATATATAATCATTTCAGAATTTATATAAACAATAATTATAACCATGTTGATCAATTCACCTTTGCACTTAAGCTTAAGATATTCAATTATAAATTCAATGGTCATGATCATACCAGTCACAATTCAACTTTGCACTACAGGCCAAAGGGAACCCTAGTCATGATCATACCAATAATCTACCCATCTTTACACTCCAATGAAAGAGAATTTCAACATCAGGGTTATAAAAATGTTATATATGATGATAAAAATAATATGATCAACATATAATTTTAATTTCAAGAGTAATATTCGTAACTCATGAATAATAACCCCGACACAAAAGATAGAAATTCTACAATAAAATTCATACCAATATTTCGGTATAATGATATTGAAAGAATAACATTACTTAAATTTATAAACAATTTATTTTAATTGTTTACACTTTACTAATTAATGCATTTAATCATCATAAAATGCCAACTCTTACAATTTCATCATCAATATCCAAAACCCTCATCAAAAATCTGCATATACCTCATATAGGATTCTCAAGCCATAAAATCCTATTTTTCAATTTTCTTTCTTCACAAAACATATTTAATTCATTTACTCATAACTAGACCATTTTTCATGAAAAATACCAAATCAGTTCCAAAAATATTTCTTTTCTGGGATTTAGCATAATATAGTCCCATAGTGAACATATATTTTTCTCAGAATTTTTAAAAGTCATTTACTATTTTTCATATGGCCAAAATAGCCGAATATTTAGACATTTATCAAAAATTGTACTTTTGTCCAAAAATTCTGAAATTAACAGAGTATACTTCCATCATATACATGTACTCTCAATAAAAATTTCATCAATTTTGGAGTTAACCACAAGAAATTATAAGCAGTTACTTTTAAAATAGTCTTTTCTCATAAAATTCATAACTCTCAATCTATACATCCAAAAATCACCACTTTTGGACACAATCAATAAAACTCATCAAAATATCATTTCAAATTTTTCCATAATTTTTGAAGATCAGAAAAATTACGAAACTGAAAATCATAACAACCCTTAAAATCCCTTAATATCCCTTACTATCCCTTACAATCCCTTACTATCCCTTACCTCAAAAGAGCAGTACTTCTGATCAGTATGCAAAGCCGAAGGAAACTTACACTGAATAGCAACTCTCAAAGTATCTAAATACTCACAAAATATGCTTCATAATATAGAGAGAGAAAGAGAGAAAGCTTATGTTTCTGGTGTGATTTTCAATTCTAACTTAGCCCTCTATTTATAGGAAAATTTTGGTAGGCTTGACCTGCAACCTGATGGCTTTACCTGCTACTATTCCCACCCACCACATTTGAAATATAATTCAGCACATTTCTTCACCAACCACAAGTGGAGCCCACCAATTCTAGAATTTTCCACCAAAATGATAAACTCCGAAAATTCAATAATTTATGAACCAGTCATCTCGTAAAATTCATAATAAATCATACGTTAATTTTTAACGGTTCAAAATTTGTGGGAATATACTCAACTTATATATGTATAACATATCCAAAAATTACCACGATCCAACGGTCAGATTAAAAATTATAACCCCCGTAAAATATCTCAAAAACCCTGATTTTTAATACCTCCATTCCGACAAAAATACGGATAAAAACCTCAACATTAACTCCTTCATTTTTAACCACAAAAATATATCCCTCGTTTATATCCACATAAAATAAATATTTCCTTATCATATGAATCAATAATTAATTATTCATAAATAATATTATAGAATCACATTTATGACAACCAGGCCGTTCCCAGGAAAGAGGGGGCTTTCCAATAAGAATTTCTCCTTACTGGCGCGCAATTAGGTGACCAAACCTCTCCTTAGACAGAACTTTCTAGTCATTGTCAATAATGTTATCTAATAATATTATTCAAATAATATGAATTATTGATCTGATAATGGGAAATACTGTGCAGTGACAATTATTGAATAACAATAATATAAAATTTCAACGTAGCAATTATTGAATCAATAAAATAAAATATTGAACAGTAATTACTGTAACAATTATTGAGTAGTGCCTTCTTATGTAAGAATCAATAATTTCAAAAATACTGTGCAATACCGTGTGCTACTGTGCAATAACGCGTATTACTGTATTTTAACCACCGGATATTCCAACAGTGTTAACGGTAACAACTACGTCGTTATTTGTAAAAACTCAAATTTATCGTTTTCTTCATCCGACAGTTATTCGTTATGGGGCCCACAAATAGCTGCGCCGTCGTACGAATATTCCCCGACAGAAAGAATATTCCACGACCAAACGAATATTCCCCGACAACAATGAATATTTTATAACCACTTGTTTATTTTCAAAAAAATTCACATTCCACCCATAACTTTAAACTTTTATCAATTTAACCATTTACTGAATAGTAATTATAAGAAAAATTGAATACTTTTATTTCATAAAATTCGGGGTCTTACAAAAAATTTTAAGTTTTAATTACTAATCATCAATACTCGACACTCACGAGCACATAGGTTGCAACCACATAAGCACATAAGTGTTTTATTATTTCTTTCTTAAAACTCGATAAGAGTTTATCACCACTACCTTTTTAAATGTTACTTCCTAAGGCTTTTCCCCCCACCTAAGGTTCATAACCTAAAGCTTTGATACCAACTTGTGACACCCCCAAATCCGGGTCCTTCATTCCCAAAAGATTTGGTGTTCACTGTCTAAACATTCATTTTGAACTAACCAAATATAGAAAAATTTAAACAGTAAATCTTCATATTAAAGGGTTATATCATTAATTCAAATAAAATCTCCTAGGTTATCTAACCTTTAAAACAAATATCAAGTGCGGAAAATTAAATAATTACATCTCAATAATTAAAATAAAGTCCAACAATATGAAAAACAGCAGATTTACAAGTCCTCAACACTTATTCATCTTTTCTTTCCCTTTACTGGTGGTAGGTTCATCGACCTTCTCAACTTTAGTTGTAATGGTTATATAAGCAAGAGTGAGCAAACAAATGCTTACTTGAAGTGACAATGAATAATAATATCATAATAACTGCCAAACGAATAGGCTCAATCAAACTGAATAATATTCTCTATCAATGATAATCAGGAACGGAGTTTGAAGTATATATCTGAGGGTCACAAGACCACGAATTATGTCCAAAGTTATAAGCATTTTAACTTAAACCTAAACCGTCATAAGACTGTAGGGACTTCTTTTACTTAGGGTGATCAGCCCTTCGTACCATGTATTGTGCACAAACATCTAAACGCTTTGTGTAATAATCCCCTATAATAGGGTTGTTCATCTCAGTATTTATAATACAAGTCCGCACCAAAGTAAGTTTGGCTTGAATAAGTTTCAAGATAATTTAGAGTTTAACAAACATCAACTAAGGATTAGTTGAATCAAAAATTTAATAACAATGTGATATGGAATAAGTTATAAATGAATCAACATTGTATATTGAAGTCCTGCTTAGAAGTGAACTAAGAATCATAAGTATTGAATAATATAACAAACCTTGCTTGAACAATATTAAACTAAGACTAGAATTTTGTTTATTACAAGAATTGAATTATTGAATATGCATGATTAATGGCAAGTTGAACAATAAAAACTTGTTCACCATAAAAATATCAGAATTTGGAAACTTGCATGTTTAGGAACAAATTAAAGATACAAAACCTTTTCAAAGTAAGAATTAGGTTAAAAAGCTTGCATGAATTAAGTTATGTAAGTAAGATTAGGAACTACTTGCTCAATATAAAGGTAAATAGATCAAACTCAAATAGAGGTTAGAGTTCGAAAACTTGTCGTGTGTGTAAGCTAAACCGTAATAACTCGATTCTCAATATCCTATACACATTTTATCATGACATAATTAGTTACAACATGTACTCTGTACACAATTAAGTATCTATTTCACGTATGACTTAGTTTTAATCATATAGTCAAGTCACACTTTTAATGCAATAACCTAACTCATTAATTACTAATAATATTCTCATACTTGACACTATAATACCACAATATGACCAAATCACATTTTAACAGTCTTAACATTACTCTTTATCAAAAATTACACAATTGTATAATTAAAATAAACTTTTTAGCCAACACTACTAACTGGTGCTGCAGCGCCCCAGTTTGTACTAGGAATGGCGCTGCGGCACAGAGCTGGCGCTGGGGCTCGAGACACAGACCTATAATTAGCACTGCAGCGCGAGAACTGTACTACAAGGCTGGGCTGCAGCGCTGAAGTACAGTTCCAGGCAACCAGTTTTCGTGAATAACACAAACAAAGCCAATTTAGCCTACAACATACTTTCTAGCAACCAATTTAACACGTATAATTTACATAGACTTCACAAAAACATAACTTAAGGTCTCTAACATATTTTTACCCATATAAACAATATAAACATCAAATTTAAGACATCTAATTTCACTGCTCTTGTTAATACTTCACTTTTTTAACATTCTTAGTGAAATTCATCACTCTTTTACTTAAACTAATTTCACCATACCAAATTACTAACTATCACTTAATTCACAAATTAAGCTAATTCCCTCAACTAATAATAAATAATCAAATCGAATCAAACAAATATTTATTCAACAATAAACACATCAATTAAAATATTTATTTTATCCAATAAATATTTGAAATTACAATTAAAATTCTGGATTGTTACACAACCAGTTCAGATCTTGTGGATGTTTTATATGAATGGGTCTTCTACATCAGATGTCGGGGAGCCGGGGTAATTCTAACAAGTTCATAGGGGTTTAAAGTACAACAAGCTATCCGTTTCGGGTTCAAGGCAGCGAATAAAGAAGCAGGGTATGAGGCGATCCTAGCAAGCTTACGGTTGTTTAAGAGTCTTGAGGTTTAGAGGTTGATCATCTTTAGCGACTCTCAGTTGGTGGTTAAGAATATATCGAGGGAATATTAGACCCGGGGGAAAAGGATGACAAAGTACCTGGCAGAAGTTAAAGATCTACTCTATTACATCAGTTCTTATTCTTTCTAGAGAGTAGACCGGTTGAACAAATCGAAAATATGGAAGTAAGCTATATTCTGAAAGTGGAATCACATGAAAACTCATTGTAGATTTCTTGCAATGCCTATTTTAGTAAGGCTGGTCCGAAGGAAAAATAATCTGTCCAGAAAATCAAAACTGTTACGGTTTTTGACTTTGAAAAATTTATATAAATTCGTGTGTTTTGAATCTGAAGAAACTTAAAACTGCTAAGTTGTAGATATGGAAGTTTACTAGCTAGACTCGCGAGATTGAGCCATTTTATGGATCGGATCATGTCCGAAATAAATTGTTTAGTAAGGATGTCCAGAAAATAAAATTTTCTACACTAGTTGATGAATTGCAGAATCTGGTTTAGATGGATAAGGGTCTGACTTTAAGGCCCAGATGAGGTTGTATTACACTGAGTAAAGGTTAATTCTATATAAGAAGGAGCAACGTTTTGTTCAAGAAATTGTGAAGATGAGTTTTATAATTATGTTTGAATTAAGATTTTAGGTGATGGTATATTTTGATGATTAAAAATATGTTTTAACATATGTAATGAATATAGATATGTGTTATCATATTCTATGCATAATTAACCATTTAAGATCAAGAGTTGAGATAAGTTAATGTGTGCACATAACGTGCTCGATAAAATGCCTAAAAGTAATAATGTTTCTAAACTTTGGTATACAAAGTGTCTAACTAATGGCTAATATTGGATATCTAAGTATGAAAAGATGATAAGACAAGAATAATAATGGAATGAAATCGAAAAGGGTAATTTTTGATTTATGAAGGAAAATTAAACATGTAAACAATGTGTTGAATATGCATTTTTGAAACCAAATTGGTAAAATAAAATGGTGTGATATACGCACATTAAACTACAAGTGAGATAGTCTAGCATGTGTGGTGATGAAAATGAAAATAAAACCGAGTTGCATATAAAACACAGTTAGATGTCTATAAAGATATTATAAAGGATAATAAGATAAAGTAAGGTCTTAGAATAAATTTGACCATGAGATTGATTATTTATTTTATTTATTATCAATCTCACATATAGTGTAGGTTGTGCAAGGACGCGAAGTATTAGCGTGTTGGTAAAACTCCAGTAAAGGCAAGTCTTTCAGTTCCTTTTTGTTATGTGAACTTGATGATGATATGCTTTAAAATTTTAGTGTATGATGTATTATATATGTCAAAAGTATGAAATGTGAAAGTCAGTCTATGACTATGATGATTAAACTATGAATGTTGATTGAGTAAGGAACTCAATCTTTATTGTTGTTATGTGAACAACAACATGTATGCTATGTTTGTTTATGATTATTCTTGTATGTTGTGCATGTTATTATGTGTTACGTGATGCATGAAAACTGTTAGATTTTGCTGAGCTGTCGAGCTCATTCTTGCAAATAACCATTTGTGCAGATTCCAGAATTGAAGGTAACGCTATGTGCTACTTGATTGTTATGGATCAAAAGTGATATATGAAGATTTAATATCCTAGCTAAGTTGTTATTCTTGTAAACCATGTCTAATGTTTCTGTAAATGTATTAATGTTATAATTATAATATTGTTTTGCAAATGTAAACTATTGTAGTATTAAAATGATTTTGAGATATTTAGATGTAAAGGTTGAAGGTTTTGGGAACGAGGATAGTTTGTAATAGAAAATTTTAATTATTCCGCAAATTTCAATGGTTGTATTATCGTTTAATGACGTAAAATTAAAGGTTGAATGTATTATTAACGACCGAAGTCGAGAATTAAATTGTATGAATTTTGGGGTCGTTACATGTTCAGAGGTTAGAAGTGATGGTAGTGGAACGTTTGGACTACTAGCTTATGCCTTACATATATTATCTTTGAGATGGTGTTTTACCTTTGGATCGGATGTTAGTAAAGAAGATAACTTCATATTTATCGACGGGGTTCTTTATCGGCGAGCGTTCTCTTCACCTTTGCTGAAGTGTTTGGTTCTATCCGAAGCTGTAACGAATGTATTGTTTGAATTGTGATTCTGAGGACAGAATCCTTGTAAGGAGGGAATGATGTAACATTCTAGAATTTTAAATTATAATATTAAATATTTATTGAATTATATAAGTATTTAATGGATATATTTATTGTTGATTAAATAATTGTTCAATTTGATTTGATTTTATTAGTTAATTGTGATGAGATTATATACTATTTAATTTAATAATTAAATTGGAGAGCTTATATTAATTAAATGAATTATAATATTTTAATTAGAATTTGTAATTAAAATAATGTATTTGTTGGTTAAATAAAATTATAATTATAAAGGAAATTATAATTATGTGGTAATAATTTATGTGTTAAAGTAATTTAATAGATTAGTATTTGAATTGATTAACTTGATTGTTTAATTAAATAGAAGCGTGACAAAGAACCTTGTTATAAAGGAGTTATTAAAATAAATTAAAAGAGTTTAATTTAATTTTGGCAAAACAAGTCTTAATGCATATTAAGTCTTTAATCTAATAGTATTTTATCAAACAATGTATAAGGATTAATCCATTTGTTTTAATTAGGTTTACCAAACAAGGTGTAAGGTTTAAAGGGGTTATTTTTATTAGCCTAGCCAAACAAGCCTTATGGCTTTTGAATTTTAAAACTTAGATAACTGATATCAGTTATCTCTATATTAATATTATATAATTAATATATATTATTACTATATACGTTATATTTTACTACGTAAGATAGAGTTAGCAGAAGAAAGACTCAAAAGAAGAAAAAAGAAGAAGAAGAAGAAGAAGAAGAAGAAGAAGAAAAGAGAAAAAGGGAGAGAAAGCTTGAGAGAAATCCTGGAAGGTTTTGATAAAGAGAAGAAGCTTGAGATTAGCCATCATCTTCTTCTAAATTAAGGTATCATCTTGCTCCTATTTTTCTAAAAAAAACTATAGTTATCTTCTTCTCCAAAAGTTCTCAGTAAAATAATTGTAAAAGATGAATTGTTGGTGTATATAGTTGTATATGATAATTGATTGTTGTAAAACTGTTTTTCATAGGTTATGTATGGTTATAATCAATTAATTCATGTATGTATGTAATTTGTGAAGAAAACTATATTACAGAGTGTTTATATGAAAATATATGAATATGGCATAGTTTAAAATAAAACTAAGGTTTGATTAGTTGTTAATATATATATATATATATATATATATATATATATATATATATATAGATTATTGATTTTGAAAGTAGACGAATAAACATAAACATGATAGTTTGAATTAATGGTTTTGGTTGAAAAATAAAGTTACAGTGATAAGTTTCACTGAAAATGTCAAAAATAGAGTTTTTTTTATCAAAAATAGCGAAATTGGGTGTTGTAAAGTTGATGTCTATGTTATTATATGAGTAAAAACATGTTAGGAGTATTGAAATTATGTTTACATGAAGTCTCTGTATGTATTACATGTTAATTAGTTTGTTAGATTGGAGCTTGTAGGCCAATTTGGCTTTTTGTTATGCTGTTGCCGAGGCTGGTCGCCGAAGTCTGGAGTTTGGCACTGCAGCGCGGCCTAGTAGTTTTATTTCCATGCCGCAGTGCCGGTATCACGCCGCAGCGTCAACTGCTAGCCTGAGTTTCACGCCGCAGCGCTAGCTCAGCGCCGCAGCGCCGGCCCACAGTGTAAACTGTGGCGCCGCAGCGCGAGTTTGCAGAATGGTCTGACAATTTTATTTAATTACACAAAGTCTGAAAATAAATGTTATGTGTTAATAATAGAACTGTTAAATTATGATTTCAGTAGTACTAAGCTAAAAAGGATCATGTTATCAAGGGATTAACTAGTATTAGTATTAACGTGATTCGATTATGAGAATTGAAAATCAAACCTACATGATGTATATACTTGTTTATATATATATAGAATGTTGGTGGTAACTAATTATGTCATGATAACGTATATATAGGGTATTGAGATTCGAGTTGTAAGGTTTAGCTTGTGCTCAAGGCAAGTTCTCTAACCCTAAAACTTCGTTGTGCAAGTTTAATTTCGTTAAGTACGTTATTGCATTTAAGTTCAATTACAATTTCACAAGTTGCTACCTCTACACTTTCGTAGAGCTAGATTGTTTATTATTGAGAAAGTTCTTGTATCTATTGTTCATGAGGATGCAAGTATTCTAAATCTTATATTTTAATATTGAGCAAGTTTCCTTAATATGTAACTTGTTATTTAGCATGCGAGTCGCTATATTTTAATACTCTAGTGTTGAACAACTTTATCTTTTAAATTACTATTCACTATGCATGCTTAGCATCCAATTTTCAATAACCTTGACTTAATATTGTTCAAGCAAATTATGTTATGATTATTCAATGTTTATTCTATTAGATTATTCCTGAAGCATTATATTAATTTACAAATATCGATTCAGTTATGATTATTCCATAGCATACAGTTAGTTCTTTTGTATTCAACTAATCCTTAGTTGTTGATCGTTGAATTCTAAATTACCTTGTAATGTATCCAAACCAAACCTACTTTGGTGCGGACTTGTATTCTAAATATTGAGATGAACAACTCTTTTATTAGAGGTTTACGCTTAGCGTTGAAATGATTGTGCACAATACATTGTACGATGGGCTGATCCCCCTAAGTACGTGGAGTCCTTATAGTCTTATGACTGTTAAAGTTAAAGTTGAAAGATTACTTATAACTGTGGACATGATTCGTGGTCATTAGACCCTCAGTAGTATGTTTCAAAATGTTAGTAGGACATATCATTCAGTTCTATTGAGCCTATTTTGGGCAATTGTTGTAATGTTGTAAAGTTATTCATTCTTCTTGAAGTGAGCTTTGTTTGGTCACTCTTGCATATTTATACACTTATTGCAGCTAAGGTTGAGAAGGTCAATGAACCTACCACTAGCAAAGGAAAGGGAAAAATGTACAAGTGATGAAGACTTGTAATTTAATTTTTATCATTATGATAATGGACTTTTAAATATGATGTGATGTAATAAATTTTAAATTCCACATTTGAATGATTGTAATTAAAGGTTAGATAACCTGGGAGATTTTTATTAAATGTAATCCTGTATGGGTAGGTTTTTATTATTCAATTCTATTATGATTGGGTAGTTAGATATAATTGTTTTGATTAAGTGAACACCAAATCTTGAGGAGGTAGTTAGATATAATTGTTTTGATTAAGTGAACACCAAATCTTGAGGAAATGAAGTACCAGAATTTGGGGGTGTCACAAGTTGGTATCAAAGCTTTAGGTTATGAACCTTTACGTGAGAAAAAGCCTTAGGAAGTAACCTTTGAAAAGATAGTGGTGATTAACTCTTATTGAGTTTTAAGAAAGAAGTAATAAAACACTTATGTGCTTATGTGTTTATAATTTATGTGCTCGTGAGTGCCGAGTAGTAATGATTAATAATTAAAGCTTAAAATTTTATTGTCAGGATGACTAATGTCGGAGAATCCAGTCAGGCTAGGGAGGAGGGACCTCAGATACCTATAGAGGAGGAGCCTCGAGACATTCAGGTTATTTGGGAACAATTACTGCCACGAGAGTCAGTCCCGTTGGTCACAGTAGTTGAAGATGAGGATGACGACGTGGAGACGGATAAGGAGGATCCTGTTGAGTTGCCATAGAAGGATGAGGATGACGAGGACGAGGAGGAAGAGACTCCATTAACCTCGATCGCTGCTTGTATGTACGATGAAGTCTACGACCGTAACGTGGAACTTCAGGATACAGTTGAGGAGTTGCAGGAGATAGTAGCTGAACAACAGACCGCAATGACACAAAAAGATAGCGAGATCCAGGATCATGAAGAACGACTGACAAATGTCGAGGAGAAATTAGTACATACTGAAGGAGAAAAAGAACAACTGATCGAAGTGGTCACTGAACTGAAGAACAAGCTGAGAGAAGAAGCTACAAAGAGGGCAAGAGCTGAAGGTGCCTACGAGCAAGCTTTTCAACGAACCAGAATAGCAGTACGAGACGCGTAGTCAAAGAGGATAAAGATGGAAAAGATGGATAAAGTATTTAACCCCACGATTAATCGAGCTCAAGATCGGGTCATGGGATATCCTATTCA
This sequence comes from Panax notoginseng, assembly GCA_016801055.1. Lineage (NCBI taxonomy): Eukaryota > Viridiplantae > Streptophyta > Magnoliopsida > Apiales > Araliaceae > Panax > Panax notoginseng. Next base: position 90,510,069 of record CM029017.1, on the reverse strand, counting down.
GTTTGAGACGTTACCATCATATGTATTATAGATCGCAGAACAATGTTTCGGGTTATGGAGAAAGAACGTAGTAAGGCTAAGCAGTATCTTAGTAGAACATTATAGTTGTTGTACGATGAATAAAATGTTCAATAAATTGTAAATCCCAAGTGTTATGCAACCTATGGGATATGACGATGATGTTGTCCTGAAACTTTTGTAGTTCAGAGAAGTAATGTAAATAGTAGTGATGCTATTGTTTTATGTTTTCAATAAGGTTATGAATAAATAAAAGTTGTTACTTTATTCAAAGTGTTATATGTTATGTGATTATTTCTTTTTGGAGGCAAGTTAAGTAGAAATTACTTAAAAAGAGTTGAATAGTAATCTAATGAATGTATTTTAACAGAAAATGCCTCGCAGACGTCAACCACCACGACAGAGAACCAATGAGGGAACCAACAATAACGACAATGTTGATGGTAACCCCGTTCAATAACTAGTGACGCTACTGACAGGAGCGTTGCAGAATCAACCACAGAACCAAGGAACAACATTTAAGGATTTCAAGGTGGTTGGACCACCTGAATTCCGTGGATCCATGAATCCGGTCGAAGCACATACTTGGATTATGGAGATAGAAAAGGTGTTCGATGTCGCTGGGGTAAGGGAAGATTAGAAGACTGCTTTCGCAACATTCATGTTGAAAGCAGAAGCTAGTTATTGGTGGCAGGCCAATAAAACTCGTGAAGGGCCAAGGGTGCTGATCTAGGATAGGTTTAAGGAAATATTCTTCGAGACCTATTTCTCGGAGAGTTCGAAGAGTCAGCTAGAAGTGCAATTTCTATAACTAAAGCAAGGAACGATGACGGTATCTGAGTATGCCGCTAAATTCAACGAATTGGCAAGGTTTGCGCCATATCAAGTCAGTACGGACGAATGCAAGGCAAAGAGGTTTGAACAGGGACTGAAGCCCTGGTTTTACGGTAGCGTTTCCCTATTTCAGTTAAAGACTTTCATAGCAGTGATGGAGAAAGCAATACTCATTGAAGGTGGAGGCGAGGCAGTGACAAAGTTCAATCACGAATAGAAAAAGAAAAAGAATGAGGTGGAAATTAAGAATGGAAATGGTAGTAGTGGAAATGGCAACAACAACAACAACAACTTGAAGAGGAAGTGGAATGGGAGCATGGGTGCTAGAAACCAGCAGGGTAACCAGCAAAACAAAAAGTTTGAAGTATGTGCGACATGCGGGAAATTTCACAAGGGTGCGTGCTTGATGGGGAAACGAGTATGCTTTAATTGTGGCCAGGAGGGTCACATCACCCCAAATTGCACTCAACCTAAGAAGAACGTGTGCTTCACGTGCAGATCCAAGGATCACTTTGCTCGTGAATGCCCTAAGAAGAAGGATGGAGTGATAACCAGAAGCAATGGAGGTAACAATGTAGGTACTTGGGCCATTGCAGGACCTGCAGCATCAAACAAACCCACAGCTAGAACCTTCAACATGACTGTGCAGGATGTTGTGTAATCAAAAGATGTCGTGTCAGGTATTATCCCAATCAATGAAATAAATGCTTATGCATTATTTGATTCGGGTGCTACTTGTTCATTTATATCTGATAAATTTGCTAAGAGGTTAGGAGTGCCTAGTGAAGAACTAAATTTTTCTTTGAACATAGAAATTGCGAATAAAGAAGTAATCCCTGTTAGATTAATATACAAGAACTGTAGGGTGAATATTAAGGAAAATATGTTTATGGTAGATTTGATTCCGATTAGACTTGGAGAGTTTGATGTTATTTTGGGAATGGATTGGTTGTTCAAGTATGGAGCGGTAATTGATTGCCAAAAGAAGTGTGTTAACCTTATGACTCCGTTAAAGGTAGTATTCTATTGTAGCAAGTCGCGCAGACAAATGAAATGTCTGACGATTATGCAGGCCAAGAAATTTTTGAGTAAAGGCTTTATGGGCTATTTAGCTTACATAGTCGATACTCAAAAGAAGAACGTAAAACTGGAAGAAATACCAGTGGTGAGGGAATTCGAGGATGTGTTTCCAGAGGATTTGACAGGACTTCCGCCTGATAGAGAAATTGAGTTCGTGATCGACTTGGCACCGGGAACAACACCAATATCGAAGGCCCTGTACGGAATGGCTCTGGTAGAAATAAAGGAACTGATGGTACAGTTACAAGAGTTGCTAGACAAGAAGTATATTCAACCAAGCGTATCGCCGTGGGGAGCGACGGTATTATTCGTGAAAAAGAAGGATGGGTCGATGCGTATTTGCATTGATTATAGAGATTTGAACAAAGTCACTATTAAAAACAAATACCCGTTGCCAAGAATAGATGACTTGTTTGATCAATTGAAGGGTGCTAAATACTTCTCGAAAATTGATTTGAGAAGTGGGTATCACCAATTGAAAGTGAGGAAGGAGGATATACCTAGAACAGCATTCAGAACTAGGTATGGGCATTACGAGTTTCTGGTGATGTCTTTTAGTTTGACTAATACCCCTGCTGCATTCATGGATTTGATGAACAGGGTATTTAAACCATTTTTTGACAAGTTTGTTGTAGTATTTATCGACGACATTCTGGTGTATTCCAAAACTCAAGAAGAACACGTGGAACATTTATGTTTGACATTAGAGACACTAAGAAAGGAAAAGTTGTACACGAAATTCTCTAAGTGTGAATTTTGGCTCGATCGTGTACAATTTTTGGGTCATGTGATTGACAAAGATGGAATTTCAGTGGATCCATCGAAAGTGAAAGTTGTAATCAATTGGGAACAACCAAGGACACCTTCGGAGGTGAGGAGTTTCTTGGGACTGGCCGGTTATTATAGAAGATTCATTCAAGATTTTTCTAAGATAGTCACTCTGTTAACAAATTTGACAAGGAAGGATGTAAAATTAATTTGAACGGAGAAGTGTGAAGAAAGTTTTCAAGATTTAAAGAAAAAGTTAAGTATGGCACCTGTGTTGGCATTACTAGATGATACAGAAAACTTTGTGGTGTATAGTGATGCCTCACACAAAGGGTTGGGTTGGGTTGTGTTCTTATGCAGAACGACAAAGTTATTGCATATGCATCAAGACAATTGAAGGATTCTGAGAAAGGGTATCCGACTCATGATTTGGAATTGGCTGCAGTAGTATTTGCTCTCAAGATATGGAGACACTATTTCTATGGAGAGAAATGTGAAATCTACACAAACCATAAAAGTCTAAAGTATATTTTCACACAGAAGGACCTGAATATGCGACAAAGAAGATGGATGGAATTGATAAAGGATTACGATTGTGAGATCTTTTATCACCCGGGAAAAGTGAATGTGGTTGCAGATGCTTTAAGCAGGAAAGGTCGGGAAAAATTAATGTTATTGACAAGCAAGTAAAACTCCATTAGGTATTCCTTAGCGAGCCACGTTCAGTGAACTTATTCTCTAATAAGCACCTACATACTTTTTTTTGTGTCTCCACACAAATGATCATGAGATCAATCATCCTCATCCAATAATCAAGCAACGTATGTACCAATCTATCTGGATTTACTAATCCCCAATTTAGTAATCTAACGATTGGGAACCATTTTAGTTTTAAGCTTTCTAAGAATTTAGATCTCATTAGAATGATCATCATGATTATTCTAAAAGCATTGCTTAAAACTATGGGTTTATCACATATTATAAAACAACATTATGTAGATAATTAAAAGCCTTTAATAAATTAATAATTTTTATTAATAAATGAATAAAATTGTTATAAAGTATATGCTTTATCATCAAACATGATTGGCTTGTGTTCATACTACTTTCAATCTCCCACTTGCACTAAAGCCAATCGACATGGTATCTCATACATTTCTTCTCTAAGTGACGATTATCCTGCTGTTGGATAAGCTTTAGTTAATGGATATGTAATGTTATTCTTGAGAGTCCACTATCTCTATAGTGATTTCCCATCTTTCAAAGATTCCTATAATCAAATGAAAGTGCCACAACACATGTTTAGATCCAAGATGAGACTTAGGAACTATTCCTAGTTCAATAATGAACGATTCATCCAAATAATCAACTTCCAGCTTCATTTATAGCTATATACTTTGTCTTTATCACTAAACCAACAACTCTTTGCTGTGTGAAACCTTTTAAATTCACTGCACCACCGTTCAAGGTAACGCTTTACCTTAAAGTGGATTTTCTGTCGTCTTGGTCTGTCTGAAAAAAACTTGAATTTGTTAAGCCCTCTAGTTTTTAATTTAAACTCACCATGAATATGATCACATCCTTAGTGCCGGTAAAGTATACTAAGATGTTTTTCACTGACTCATAGTGAACTTCTCCAGAATATGACTGATTAACATTAGGTCTCGTACATTTCATTGCATACATGATAGTTACTCATGCGATCTCTCTTTTATGAGTCTATGGGGACTATTAAGAGAGATACACTCCAGGGCTCATCAACATGAGACATCTCTTGGAGTTTGCCATGCTAAACGACTTTAGTATCAAATGAATATATGTTCCTTGGGTTAAATCGAGCATCCTCTTGAATCTATCTATGTAAGACCCCGAATTTTATAAAATAAAAGTATTCAATTTTTCTTATAATTACAATTCAGTAATTAGTTAAATTGATAAAAAGGTTAAAGTTAAGGGTGATATATGAAATTTTTTAAAATAAGCAAGTGGTTATAAAATATTCATTGTTGTCGGGGAATATTCGCTTGGTCGTGGAATATTCTTACTATCGGAGAATATTCGTACGACGGCGCAGTCTTTTGTGGGCCCCATAACGGAAAGCGATTGGATGAAGAAAACGACAAGAGTAATTTGTTTATAAATAACGGCGTAGTTGTTACTGTTAACACTGTTGGAATACCCGGTGGTTAAAACACAATAATACGCGTTGTTGCACAGTAGCACACGGTATTGCACCAATTATTAATTTTTACGTAAGAAGGCATTACTCAATAATTGTTACAGTAATTACTGTTCAGTATTTTATTTTATTGATTCAATAATTGCTGCGTTGATATTTTATATTACTGTTGTTTTAATAATTATCACTACACAGTATTTTCTATTATCGGAGCAATAATTCATATTATCTGAATATTATTATTAGATAATATTATTGGCAATGTCTAGAAAGTTCTGTCTAAGGAGAGGTTTGGTCATCTAATTGCGCGCCAGTAAGGAGAAATCCTTATTGGAAAGCCCCTTCTTTCCTGGGAACAGCCTAGTTGCCAGTACTGTGGTTCTGTAATATTATTTGTGTATAATTAATTATTGATTTATATGATGAGAAAAATATTGATTTTATGTGGATATAGATGAAAAAAAAAAATTTTAATGTGACAATTGTTGAAAATTAATATTTTATTTTTTTTGATAAAATAATTCATTTAAATATATTATTTTAATAATATATTGATGGTGATATTTTTACAATGAATGTGTGATATATGAGTATATGAGAAGGAAGAGTATTTTTATGGCATTAAATGATTAACACATATTTTGTGTGTTGGTGGACACAATTCTTGACCGAAAATTTATTATAGACTGTAAAATCGTCCGTTTGTGGATTTCGGTCAATTTCTGTTTGGAATTTGGAAAAACTTTCTTCTGCAAAGTTGTAGAGAATTGAATTTCCTATAAAAACTCGCGAGATTCGAATTTTCTGATAAAAGGGCTATTTATTACGAATTATTGAAGTTCCGAATTATTGAGTCTGAATTGATTTTGTAACAAAAATTGTTTAAAACATGTTTTTCATTTTTGGTGTATTTGTGTGGAAAATGTGTTTTTGATGTGGTGGGATAAGGAAAATTTGGTTATAAATATATTATTATATTCAATTTTCTACTTTGGTGTTCTAAGCATTTTCCTATAAATAGGGTGCTTAGGTTAGAATTGAAAATCACACCAGAAACTGAAGTTTTCTCTCTATTTCTCTCTCTATATATCGAGCGTATTCTTATGAGTATTTTGATATCTTGAGTGTTGCTATACGGTGCAAGTTCATTCAGCTTTATTCGAGTCAGAAGTACTGCTCTTTTGAGGTAAGGGATAGTAAGGGATTGTAAGGGATAGTAAGGGATTGTAAGGGATAGTAAGGGATGTTATTTCTTCTTAAATGATATTATTTTCTTCAATATCATTATGCCGAAGTATTGATCTGAATTTTTTATCAAATTTAGAACTTTTCATGTCGGGGTTACTATTCATGAGTTACTATTCATGAGTTACTATTCATGAGTTACTATTCACGAGTTACTATTTATGAGTTACTATTCATTAGTTACTATTCACGAGTTATTATTCATGAGTTACTATTCACGAGTTACTATTCATGAGTTACTATTCACGAGTTACTATTCATGAGTTACTATTCATGGGTTACTATTCACGAGTTACAATTCATGACAAAATTGGTTTCTTTTTCTAACCAAATTATAGTTAATTTATGAATATTACTTTTGAGATTAAAACTATATGTTGATCATATTATTTTTTTATCATATATAACATTTTTATAACTCTAATGATGATATTTCTCTTTGACTTGAGTGTAAAGATGGGTAGATTATTGGTATGATCATGACTAGGGTTCTCTTTGTCCCGTAGTGAAAAGTTGAATTGTGACTGGTATGATCATGACCATTGAATTTATAATTGAATATCTTTAGCTTAAGTGCAAAGGTGAAATGATCAACATGGTTATAATTATTGGTTATATAAATTCTGAAATGATTATATATTTCTTTGAGATAATAATATATTTGGCCTGTAGTGCAAATATGAACTATTGAGAAATATCTTTGGCATGTAGTGCAAAGATGAGTTGTTGATGAATATCTTTGGCCCGTAGTGCAAAGATGACTTGTTGTTGAATATCTTTGGCATGTAGTGTAAAGATGAACTGTTGATGAATATCTTTGGCCCGTGATGCAAAGATGAATTTATTAGTATGATTATGAACAGGAACTGTGATTTGGTATAACCATGATCTTTGATGTTTCAGGTAAAGACAGGTGATGAAAATTATCTTCGTCTTAGATGCGAAATTTAGAATCACAATTATGTTTATGAATTATTCATATGATTGTGGAAAGGAACTATTGATTGATGTTACAGGGATAAAACATTGTTGGTGGACTTTTAACGTGGAGAAGATAATAGATTTTATAGTCTATTTGACTCTTCTAATGGATTGCTCGTTCCGCTGCAACTATGGTTGAAAAGTTTTATCATCTACCATATGTTCTAAATCTCTGATTTATTACTGTTGAAGACTATTGATAATTTATCTTTAGTCATGATATTCTTTACTGAGCTAGTTGTGCTCACCCTTTTGCTTCACAATTCCTTTCAGGTAATAAAAGTGTAGCTGGGTCGAGCGAGGGATAACAAGGGAATAGAACGGTGGTCTATAGATATTGAGGGTGAGGTGAATTTAACTTGGAAGGGTGTTTTGCCACTATCTTACAGGATGTATAATGACATACAACCTCGTGTCATCATAAGACAAGGTTGTGCTCATCCACTTGCTGAGTATATTTACGAGCACTACCTATATAATCTTGGTTTTTGTTTGAAGTATAATTCTCAGTTAGAGACAGTGGAGATAATGATATGTCAAGAGAAGACTCACCATTGGGAAGAATATGATAGTAATCTTCTCATTTTTCTTTGGGGTCTATTGGGTCAACCGAGGATAATTCTGTGGGCATATGATATCTATCATAACCTAGATGCATGGTCTCCCATATATGAAGGTTTCCTTGAGTATTTTCCAAAGGTTTTAATTTCTAAAACAGTTTTTGACTGTACCTTTATGTAAGGTGTCATGGTGACGTGCTATCTAAGTTGGTGTCCAGAGTCACAGTTGGTATATTTTAGTATCAAAACTCACAACATATGTGTTGTATTTTGCACGACAATTGTTGTAATAAAGTTGTATTTGTTTTCTGTACCATGTATTTGACGACTCATAATAGGTTGGATGGAATGGACCTATTTTGGGGGCGTCACAATCTATATAGATTTGTATCCCCAATTATGATGCTCTTCCCAAATCATTCATGGAGGAATGTTTAGACAACTTTATCTTTACTGATTGTAGCATTGGTATGTTATTCCTTATTCGTAGTATATAAACATATAATACTAGGAATATCACGACGCTTCCACTGACCCTTTTGTACACACTAGGTTTATTCTTGTTTTTGATAAAATCAAACTCTTTTGATTGCCTCATCAAAACGAATGTTCCATATTTGAGAAGCTTGCTTCAATCCATTTCTTTGAGTGTCTACAACTCTTACCTCATCTTATATAACTGGGTCATCATCTTCTATGATGTGTACCTCATCATCATCATCTATGATGAATCCATACCTCCTAGGTATCTTTGGTATTGTTCCAGATTTACGATTCAGTTGTGGTACAATAAGTCATCTACAGGTTCCTCTTATTTGAAATATAGTGATTTGTGGTTCTTGAACTCTTTAAGATCTATTTTCCTCCCACTAGCCCCTTCAATGATAAACACCTTTATCTTAGAAGGCATCGTGTTTCGCAACAAACACCTTTTACTTAGTAGGATTATAGAACGTATACCCTAAACTTACTTTAGGATGTCCCACAAATTGACACTTGTCAAATCTTATCCCAAGTTTATCCTTTGAAACCTTTTCACATAAGTTGAACAAACCCTTATTTTAACTTACTTAAAATTAGGAATCCTTCATGTCCATAACTTTTATGGACTCTTGTGGCCAGATTTTGAGGTTACCGTTTCCGTAGATATGTAGCCATTTCTAGGACATTATCTTAGAGGGATACTGAAATGTCGGTAAAATCATTATGGACCGCACCATGTCCAACAATGTATAATTTTTTCTTTCAGATACATCAATCAATTATTGCGTATCAGGAGGCGAACATTATGAGAAAACCATTTGATATGATCTAGAAACTTATTGCACAAGTATTTATTCCTTGATCTAATCAAAGAATCTTAATACTTTGCCAATTTGTTTCACTTCTGAATTCTTTGAACCTTTCAAATAATTCACACGTGTATTTCAACAAATACACACATTCAACTGTTTGAATGATCATCTCTTTTTCTTATACTAATTTGTTCAATTTGCAAAATATATTTTCACGTAAGTCAAGTACACAAAACCCATTAAGTAATATTTCAGTTCTATACAAAACATTATTATTATAAATAGAACAGCAATTGTTCTTAATTATAATACCAAAGTTTTCATTGTCCAACAATAAAATGGAAATAATATTTCTAACGCGAACTAGAATACAATAACAACTTATTGACTTAGTAGATTTGCTCGTAGGTAATGCCAAACTATAAGTTTCTATGGCTAATGCAGCAACATTTGCTTCATTTTCCACACATAAGATTACTTATCTTTGTTTAGCTTTCTACTTCGCTTTGTTCCTTCACAAATCTATATTTATGATAACCAAAGTCGGTATCCAATACCCAAGTAGAACCTTGACTTAAAGAAAAATTTATTTTAAATCATGAACAAAATTGTATTTGTAACCGAAACTTCACTAAGCTTCTTCTGGTCAGCCTCTGCAAAATGCTTCTTGCAGTTTCTTTCCAGTGTCCAGGCTTATTGAAGTGAAAGTAAAATCCTTTGCTATCCGTATCAGTTTAGTTCTTATTATCCTTTGTTTTTATCTTTTATATTTACCTTCTTAGAATCATTCTTCTTTTAGAAGATCCTTTGGCCCCTACCAGTAAGACTTGGTCTTTCTTGGTTTGAAAGTGACTCTCAACATTTTTTAACATGTTAAGCAAATCAACGAAGCTGATATCTAGCTTGTTCATATGAAAAATTCACAACAATTTTGAGAGGAGTCCGAAAGTGAGTGCAAGATCAAATATTGGCTCAACTCTCCATCTATGACAAAACCCGTTGTCCTAATTGATCAATCAAATTGATAATGTTAAGGACTTTTATCTGTACTGTAGTGTCATCGATCATTCTAGATCGGAAGAGTTCCTTAGATATCGGATATTTATCAGTCCTACTTTCCTCACCATCAACTACTTGATGTGCAGGAATATAGTAGGAGCATCCATAGTTTCGTGCTGACGCTGAAGCTCATTACTCATGGATGCGAGCATGATGTATTGAGCCAAATGTGCATCATCTTGCCACTTTCTAAAAATAGCAATCTCCTCCTCAGAGGCATTGTCTGCAACAATTACAGGGATAGGCATATTAAGGACATAAGATAACTTTTTAGCCATGAGAACTATTCTCAAATTCCTTAACCAATCCGTTTAATTCGGTCCGATTAATTTAGCATCTAATATGCTATATAGTGATAGTAATTTTAGACATTGTAAAATTTTGTATATGAATTTTTAATTAATAATATTTTAACATACATTCTTTTATCAATTACCAAAATAAATTAGGACTTATTTTAAATTGGTATCTCCCACTATTTTTTTCAAACTATATTACCCTCAATATATATAGTTCGGAAATATCTAATTAAAGATATGCTAGTGAGAATAAGGATCCCATTTCAAATGTATATAGCCTTGTGTGTGCACAACAAACTATATATAAAGAAATAGGCAGACAGCTCTTGTTAATTACATCAACTATGTAACTCCTTGTATTTTACCTCTTAAATCATAATGGTCAAGTGTGTGTAAATCCGAACTAAAATGATTTAAGTTAAGTCAGACCTAACATTTCCATATAAGTGAAGAAAAAACTACAGCCCTTGTGTGTATACAACAAAGCAGTAATGTTCAATTCCTTATAAACATCATATGTAATTAAAATAACATCTTAAATATTTAATACTTGCTTTGTGTGTGCACAACAAACTCATATTAAATATTTAATATTCTATTGTTTCTATCATGCTAGAAGGCGACGTTCGATATTCTAAATATCTTTGAACGTTACAACTTAATATAAAAATATTTGAGGGGTTTGTTATTAATTTGTCTCATCGTGTTTAGCGCGCATAGACATATATATATAAAATACGCGTCATATTAATTAACATGTGAAGCATGTTTGCATAATATATAATATATATAGTATAAGCATGCACATATAGAATACTATATTCTACCTAGATTGATTATGGACTTTTATTCTAGTTTGGTTCACTAGTGCCACCAAGTGAACCAAAAGGTCAAACCCTAGGGGTGCAAAAATTAATATTTAAATATAACTATTACATTTAAACTCGGGCTTCATTACAAACGGGTCTTCAAGCGCTCCTTGATCCTTGATCTCCAATTCTTCAAAAATAATTCTAAACATTCCTATTACAAAACTATTTAAAATAAATAGAAACATTGATCAGCAGTCAAGGGGAAGTACATAGAAGGGAGATAGAATTTATATTAAGAAAAAATTAGAGAAGACGAGTTACGCAAACCCCATTTAATAAAACTAATGCATTCATGCATCCAACTAAAATAAAATCCAATCACATTGGTCAAATAGTCCATAATCAATCCCATTTATTATCATACACATCATCATATGCATCAATAAATAACATTCATCTCATGAATAATAAATATTCAATATATATATTGATATCATTTAACGGGCAAATTTAGTTAGTATAAAATCTAATTTTGAATCAAAATAAACTCCTTTATTTTAATCCAAATTTAAATCAAAATAAAACCCTTTTATTTTAATTTATCTAATTTTGAATAAAATAAACTAATTTATTTTAATCAAAATCATTAATCCAAATAAACTCCTTTATTTTAATTAATTATGGAATCTAATTCTAAAAAAAAGCTCATTTATTAAAGGAAACACAGATTCTCTTTCCTATTCACAAATAAACTCTTTTATTTTTGAATAATATGAAATTTTATTTCATATCTAAAAAAACTCTTTTATTTAAGGAAATATGGATTCACTTTCCTATTAACAAATAAACTCTTTTATTTTAGGAAACATAGAATCCAATTTCAAATCCAATTAGTTATCATGGAATCCAATTCCAACTCTAATTAGTTAGCATGAAATCTAATTTTAAAATTAAAATTATATATATATATATATATATATATATATATATATATATATATATATATATATATATATATATATAATCCGTACATAATAAAGGAAGTATTAAAAAAACGCATGCATCCTTTTTTACACAAAAAACGCATGCATGCCTTTTTATATAAAAAACAAAACATGCATCCTGTTTATATAAAAACATTATATGTTTATATAACTTTAGGAATCAAAGGAATCAAACAACTTTTACATGAATCCTGACACCGCGTGGGAGCAATCTTCCTTTTCAGCAGTTCGCGCAGTTTAACAGATTTTTAGGGGAAAAAAAATCGGCTCCTTTTTTTTTATTATTTTTCTATACAATAAAAATATGCCCAATTAAATTGTTCTAAACACGTATCAATATACATATCAAATTTGACAATTAATAATTCGCATAAAGGTTTATCTTTGATACCACTGTTAGGTTTGTAATATTTTTGAATGCAATCAAATTGCAAAAATAAGCGGAAACGTGGAAAAATTAGAGTTTTAAAATTTTACAAACCATATACCTGGATCACCCTTTATGTACAATTATTAATTAAACAAAAATATAAAGAACAAGAATCATACCCTTGAAGATTCGAGCTTCCTCAAGTACAAGTTCACCTCCAATCTTTTTCGCGTTCAACTTGAATCCACCGGGTTTGGTTCCTTCCTTTGATCAACGTTAGCCACCCAAGTGTTTGGCCTCTAGAGGTGATCCACCAAGGAAGAAGAAATATTCAAGAAGAATGGTGGTTGGCTAAACCCTAGTTTTCTATCTCTATAGAAAAAGAACGTACTCTCCAACTATTGGAATTGCGTATATAGATATCTGATATAAGACTCCACTTATAAAGATATTAGGTAACCCTATTTAATTGAAAATAAGGTATTATTTATTTAATTAAACTCTTTTAATTAAATGGGCTCCCTAATCTTATTAGAGATAATTAATTAAACTCATTTAATTAATTTTTCCTCCTAATCCTATTAGGAATAAATGAGAGTACTTATATTAAATTGATTCCTAAACTCTTTTAGAAATTAAAATAATAATATTTGTAATAAAATTAATAAGACTCCTCTTATTAATTTATATTTAATATTTCTAAAATATTAAATAATAAATATTAGACTATTTAATTTATTCTATCACTATAGATTAAATTAAATATACTTAACATATTATTACGATTATGCCATTAACTTCTTAAATAATTATTCTTTCTTTTATGGTGTGACCCTTTAGGTTCTCCATATTAAACCGGTTGTGAATAAATCAATTAAAACAATTCTAATCTTATTTAAATAAATAAATTAAACGATTAATTTATTTAAATAAATAATATTTATTCTACAATAGGGATAAGCCTCCCTAGTGATCAACGACTTTCCAGATAATATAGATTTCAACATTAATCATAAAAGAACATTTGAGTAAATAGTTACCGTACAATTCAATCCTTCCACCATACAATGTCCCAATTAAATATAAGACATGGAATTACTGTCAAGTCTTATTTTATTTAATTGTATGTATTTCGATCCTTAAAAGCACAACTCCAAATAATACAAATCAGAAACTCCTTTCTAATTTCATTCTGTCTTGGTCAAGGACTACTGAGTTGTCATTTATCGAATCACATAGGACATTTCTCTTCTTTTAATATAAGTGGTAGATTCTTTATTGATCATACATTATCTCCATGTACAACTTATTATACCCAAGCATACCCTTTGATATACCCTAAGGGTCTTAAGGAATAAGTCAAAGTATAACTCATTATACACAATATACTATGATGATCTCAAGTCCAAGGATCACTTGTACTACTATCACTACAGGAATTCCTATTGACAGACAAGTAAAACTCTATTAGGTATTCCTTAGCAAGCCACATTCAGTGAACTTATTATCTAATAAGCACCTACATACTTGCTTTAGTGTCTCCACACAAATGATCATGAAATCAATCATCCTCATCCAATGAGCAAGCAACGTATGTACCAATCTATCCGGATTTACTAATCCCCAATTTAGTAATCCAACGATTGAAAACCATTTTAGTTTTAAGCTTTCTAAGAATTTAGATCTCATTAAAATGATCATCATCATTATTCTAAAAGTATTGCTTAAAACTATGGGTTTATCACATATTATAAAATAACATTATGTAGATAATTAAAAGCCTTTAATAAATTAATAATTTTTATTAATAAATGAGTAAGATTGTTACAAAGTATATGCTTTATCATCAAACATGATTGGCTTGTGTGCATACTACTTTCAATCTCCCACTTGCACTAAATCCAATCGACATGGCATCTCATACCCTTCTTGTCTAAGTGAGGATTATCCTGCTGTTGGATAAGCTGTAGTTAATGGATATGTAATGTTGTTCTTGAGAGTCCACTATCTCTATAGTGATTTTCCATCTTTCAATGATTCCTGTAATCAAATGAAAGTGTCACAACACATGTTTAGATCCAAGATGAGACTTAGGAACTATTCATAGTTCAATAATGAACGTTTCATCCAAATAATTAACTTCCAGCTTCATTTATAGCTATATACTTTGTCTTTATCACTAAACCAACAACTCTTTGTTGTTTGAAACCTTTCTAATTCACTGCACCAACGTTCAAGGTAACACTTTATCTTAAAGTGGATTTTCTGTCATCATGGTCTGTCTGAAAAAAACTTGAGTTTGTTAAGCCCTCTAGTTTTTAATTTAGACCCACCATGAATATGATCACATCCTTAGTGCCGGTAAAATATATTAAGATGTTTTTCACTGACTCATAGTGAACTTCTCCAGAATATGACTGATCAACATTAGGTCTCGTACATTTCATTGCATACAAGATAGTTACTCATGCGATCTCTCTTTTATGAGTCTATGGGGACTATTAAGAAAGATACACTCCAGGGCTCATCAACATGAGACATCTCTTGGAGTTTGCCATGCTAAACGACTTTAGCATCAAATGAATATACGTTCCTTGGGTTAAATCGAGCATCCTCTTGAATCTATATATATAGATTTGTATCCCCAATTATGATACTCTTCCCAAATCATTCATGGAGGAATGTTTAGACAACTTTATCTTTACTGATTGTAGCATTGGTATGTTATTCCTTATTCGTAGTATATAAACATATAATACTAGGAATATCACGACGCTCCCACTGACCCTTTTGTACACACTAGGTTCATTCTTATTTTTGATAAAATCAAACTCTTTTGATTGTTTCGTCAAAACGAATGTTCTATATTTGAAAATCTTGCTTCAATCCATTTCTTTGAGTGTCTACAACTCTTACCTCATCGTATGTAACTGGGTCGTCATCTTCTATGATGTGTACCTCATCATCATCATCTATGATGAATCCATACCTCCTAGGTATCTTTAGTACTGTTCCAGATTTACGATTCAGTTGTGGTACAATAGGTCATCTACAGGTTTCTCTTATTTGAATTATAGTGATTTGTGGTTCTTGAACTCTTCAAGATCTATTTTCCTCCCACTAGCCCCTTCAATGATAAACACATTTATCTTAGAAGGCTGCGTGTTTCGCAACAAACACCTTTTGCTAAGTAGGATTATAGAACATATTCCCTAAACTTACTTTAGGATGTCCCACAAATTGACACTTGTCAAATCTTATCCCATGTTTATCCTTTGAAACCTTTTCACATAAGCTGGACAAACCCCTATTTTAACTTACTTAAAATTAGGAATCATTCCTGTCCATAACTTTTATGGACTCTTGTGGCCAGATTTTGAGGTTACCATTTTCGTAAATATGCAGTCATTTCTAGGACATTATCCTAGAAGGAAACTGAAATGTCGGTAAAATCATTATGGACCGCACCATGTCCAATAAGGTACGATTTTTCTTTTGAGATACATCAATCAATTATTGCGTATCAGGAGGCATGCATTATGAGAAAACCATTTGAGATGATCTAGAAACTTATTGCACAAGTATTTATTCCTTGATCTAATCAAAGAATCTTAATACTTTGCCAATTTGTTTCACTTCTGAATTCTTTGAACCTTTCAAATAATTCACACTTACATTTTAGCAAATACACACATTAAACTATTTGAATGATCATCTCCTTTTCTTATACTAGTTTGTTCAATTTGCAAAATATATTTTCACGTAAGTCAAGTACACAAAATCCATTAAGTAATATTTCAATTCTATACAAAATATTATTATTATAAATAGAACAACAATTGTTCTTAATTATAATACCAAAGTTTTCATTGTCCAACAATAAAATAGAAATAATGTTTCTAACGCGAACTGGAATACAATAACAACTTATTGACTTAATAGATTTGCTCGTAGGTAATGCTAAACTATAAGTTTCTATGGCTAATGCAGTAACATTTGCTTCATTTCCCACACATAAGATTACTTATCTTTGTTTAGCTTTCAACTTCTGCTTGGTCCCTTCATAAATCTCTATTTATGATAACCAAAGTCAGTATCCAATACCCAAGTAGAACCTTGACTTAAAGAAAAATTTATTTTAAACCATGAACAAAATTGTATTTGTAACCGAAACTTCACTAAACTTCTTCTGGTTAGCCTCTGCAAAATGCTTCTTGCAATTTCTTTCCAGTGTCCAGGCTTATTGCAATGGAAGTAAAATCCTTTACTATCCGTATCAGTTTAGTTCTTATTATTCTTTGTTTTTGCCTTTTACATTTACCTTCTTAGAATCATTCTTCTTTTAGAAGATCCTTTGGCCCCTACCAGTAAGACTTGGTCTTTCTTGGTTTGAAAGTGACTCTCAACATTTTTTAACATGTTAAGCAAATCAGTGAATCTGATATCTAGCTTGTTCATATGAAAAATTCACAACAATTGTGAGAGGTGTCCAAAAGTGAGTGCAAGATCAAATCTTGGCTCAACTCTCCATCTATGACAAAACCCGTTGTCCTAATTGATCAATCAAATTGATAATGTTTAGGACTTTTATCTGTACTATAGTGTCATCGGTCATTCTAGATTGGAAGAGCTCCTTAGATATCTGATATCTATCAGTCCTACTTTCCTCTCTATCAACTACTTGATCTACAGGAATATAGTAGGAGCATCCATAGTTTCGTGCTGACGATGAAGCTCATTACTCATGGTTGCGAGCATGATTCATTGAGCCAAATGTGCATCATCTTGCCACTTTCTAAAAATAGCAATCTCTTGCTCAGAGGCATTATCTGCAACCGTTGCAGGGATAGGCATATTAAGGACATAAGATAACTTTTTAGCCATGAGAACTATTCTCAAATTCCTTAACCAATCCGTTTAATTTGGTCCGATTAATTTAGCATCTAATATGCTACGCAGTGATAGTAATTTCTAACATTGTAAAATTCTGTATATGAGTTTTTAATTAACAACATTTTAACATACATTCTTTTATCAATTACTAAAATAAATTAGGTCTTATTTTAAATTGGTATCTTCCACTATTTTCTTCAAACTATATTACCCTCAATATATATAGTTCGGCAATATCTAATTAAAGATATACTAGTGAGAATAAGGATCCCATTTCAAATGTATATAGCCTTATGTGTGCACAACAAACTATATATAAATAAATAGGTAGACAACTCTTGTCAATTACATCAACTATGTAACTCCTTGTATTTTGCCTCTTAAATCATAATGGTCAAGTGTGTGCACATCCGAACTAAAATGATTTAAGTTAAGTCAGACCCAACATTTCTATATAAGTGAAGAAAAAACTACAGCCCTTGTGTGTGCACAACAAAGCAGTAATGTTCAATTCCTTATAAACATAATAGGTAATAAAAACAACATCTTAAATATTTAATATTTATCTTGTGTGTGCACAACAAACTCATATTAAATATTTAATACTCTATTATTTCTATCATGCTAGAAGGCGACGTTCGATATTCCAAATATCTTTGAACGTTACAACTTATTATAAAATATTTGAGTGATTTGTTATTAATTTGTCTAATCTTGTTTAGCGCTCATGCACGCACACACACACACACACACACACACACACACACACACACACACACACACACACACATATATATATATATATATATATATATATATATATATTCTACCTAGATTGATTATGGACTTTTATTTTAGTTTGGTTCACTAGAGCCACCAAGTGAACCAAAAGGTCAAACCCTAGGGGTGCAAGAATTAATATTTAAATATATATATATTACATTTAAACCCGGGCTTCATTACAAACGAGTCTTCAAGCGCTCCTTGATCCTTGATCTCCAATTCTTCAAAAATAATTCTAACTATTCCTATTACAAAACTATTTAAAATAAATAGAAACATTGATCAGCAGTCAAGTGGAAGTACATAGAAGGGAGATAGAATTTACATTAAGAAAAAATTAGAGAAGACGAGTTACGCAAACCCCATTTAATAAAACTAATACATTCATGCATCCAACTAAAATAAAATCCAATCACATTGGTCAAATAGTTCATAATCAATCCCATTTATTATCATACACATCATCATATGCATCAATAAATAACATTCATCTCATGAATAATAAACATTCAATATATATTGATATCATTTAATGGGCAAATTTAGTTAGTATAAAATCTAATTTTAAATCAAAATAAACTCATTTATTTTAATCCAAATTTAAATCAAAATAAAACCCTTTTATTTTAATTTATCTAATTTTGAATAAAATAAACTAATTTATTTTAATCAAAATCATTAATCAAATTAAACTCCTTTATTTTAATTAATTATGGAATCCAATTCCAAAAAAAAACTCCTTTATTAAAGTAAACACAGATTCTCTTTCCTATTCACAAATAAACTTTTTTATTTTGAATAATATGAAATCTTATTTCATATCTAAATAAACTTTTTTATTTAAGGAAATATGGATTCAATTTCCTATTAATAAATAAACTCCTTTATTTTAGGAAACATAGAATCTAATTTCAACTCCAATTAGTTATCATGGAATCCAATTCCAACTCTAATTAGTTAGCATGAAATCTAATTTTAAAATTAAAATATTAAAATATTATATATATATATATATATATATATATATATATATATATATAATCTGTACATAATAAAGAAAGTACTAAAAAAACGCATGCATCCTGTTTATATAAAAACATTATATGTTTATATATATAACTTTAGGAACCAAAGGAATCAAACAACTTTTACGCGAATCCTGACACCACGTGGGAGCAATCTTCCTTTTTAGCAGTTCGCGTAGTATAACAGATTTTTATGTGGGAAAAAATTAGCTCCTTTTTTTTTATATATACAATAAAATTATGCCCAATTAAATTGTTCTGAACACATATTAATATACATATCAAATTTGACAATTAATAATTCGCATAAAGGTTTGACTTTGATACCACTGTTAGGTTTGTAATATTCTTGAACGCAATCAAATTACAAAAATAAGCGGAAACGTGAAAAAATCAGAGTTTTAAAATTTTACAAACCATATACCTGGATCACCCTTTATGCACAATTATTAAGTAAAAAAAAATATGAAGAACAAGAATCATACCCTTAAAGATTCGAGCTTCCTCAGGTACAAGTTCACCTCCAATCTTTTTCGCGTTCAACTTGAATCCACTGGGTTTGGTTCATTCCTTTGATCAACGTTAGCCACCCAAGTGTTTGGCCTCTAGAGGTGATCCACCAAGGAAGAAGAAATATTCAAGAAGAATGGTGGTTGGCTAAACCCTAATTTTCTATCTCTATAGAAAAAGAACGTACTCTCCAACTATTGAAATTGCGTATATAGATATCTGATATAAGACTCCCCTGATAAAGATATCAGGTAACCCTATTTAATTAAAAATAAGGTATTATTTATTTAATTAAACTCTTTTAATTAAATGGGCTCCCTAATCTTATTAGAGATAATTAATTAAACTCCTTTAACTAATTTTTCCTCCTAATCCTATTAGGAATAAATGAGAGAACATATATTAAATTAATTCCTGAACTCTTTTAGAAATTAAAATAATAATAATTGTAATAATATTAATAAGACTCCTCTTATTAATTTATATTTAATATTTCTAAAATATTAAATAATAAATATTAAACTATTTAATTTATTCTATCACTATAGATTAAATTAAATATATTTAACATAATATTACGATTATGTCATTAACTTCTTAAATAATTATTCTTCCTTTTATGGTGTGACCTTTTAGGTTCTCTATATTAAACCGGTTGTGAATAAATCAATTAGAACAATTCTAATCTTATTTAAATAAATAAATTAAACGATTAATTTATTTAAATAAATAATATTTATTCTACAATAGGGATAAGCCTCCCTAGCGATCAACGACTTTTCAGATAATATAGATTTCAACATTAATCATAAAAGAACCTTTGAGTAAATAGTTACCGTACAATTCAATCATTCCACCATACAATATCCCAATTAAATATAAGACATGGAATTACTGTCAAGTCTTATTTTATTTAATTGCTTGTATTTCGATCCTTAAATGCACAACTCCAAATAATACAATTTAGAAACTCCTTTCTAATTTTATTCTGCCTTGGCCAAGGACTACTGGGTTGTCATTTATCGAATCACATAGGACATTTCTCTTCTTTTAGTAGAAGTGGTAAATTCTTTATTGATCATACATTATCTCTTTGTACAACTTATTATACCCAAGCATACCATTTGATATACCCTAAGGGTCTTAAGGAATAAGTCAAAGTATAACTCATCATACACAAGATACTATGATGATCTCAAGTCCAAGGATCACTTGTACTACTATCACTACAGAAATTTCTATTGACATGCAAGTAAAACTCCATTAGGTATTCCTTAGCGAGCCACATTCAGTGAACTTATTCTCTAATAAGCACCTACATACTTGCTTTAGTGTCTCCACACAAATGATCATGAGATCAATCATTCTCATCGAATGAGCAAACAACGTATGTACCAATCTATCTGGATTTACTAATCCCCAATTTAGTAATCCAACGATTGAAAACCATTTTAGTTTTAAGCTTTCTAAGAATTTAGATCTCATTAGAATGATCATCATCATTATTCTAAAAGCATTGCTTAAAACTATGGGTTTATCACATATTATAAAATAGCATTACGTAGATAATTAAAAGCCTTTAATAAATTAATACTTTTTATTAATAAATGAATAAGATTGTTATAAAGTATATGATTTATCATCAAACATGATTGGCTTGTTTGCATACTACTTTCACGTACGTACCAATCTATCCGGATTCACTAATCCCCTTTTTAGTAATCCATTGATTGGGAACATTTTAGTTTTAAGCTATCTAAGAATTTAGATCTCATTAGCATGATCTCATCATGATTCTAAAAGCATTTCTTAAAACTATGGGTTTATCATATATTATTAAAATAACACCATGTAGATAATAAATGCCTTTAATAAATAATTCTTTTATTAATAAATAAATAAAATTGATTACAAAGTATATACTTTATCATCATACATGATTGGCTTGTATGCATAATACTTTCAGTAACTCCAACATAACATTGACATATCCTGGCGATACAAACCAGGAAAGGTCAACATCATCGAGAAGGATTAATGATGGAATATGTTATACACATCCTCAAACAGACAAAGTTTTATCCCCACAGATCTCTTATACACGAGAGGCACATCTTCGGAATAAAGTCTGTGTCAAGGATTAAGAACTTTGGTGATAACCCCAACGTCAACATCCTAAAAGATTTGGATCACACGTCCAAACTTGTCATCGTTGACCATCCTTGGTAGAAGCAACAGGGAGCCGACAATCATCCTCAGCATGTGGGAAAATAATCCATATGCATCATACATTTGCATCATGTTGCTACACATGGCATCATATATATCTTGTTGCATTTCAAGTGTCTAGGATTCTTTATCCTATACATGCCATTGCATTGCATGAATATGATAAAGAGGGGCATCTGTAGACATTTGAATTTTTTTGCACACCTGTTACTGACATTGTAAGAGGGCAGATTCGTCTTTTAGAGATAACCCTGGAAGACAGCTTAGAGATAACCCTTAGCAACGTCTACTTTATCAGCCCAAGCCGGAGATAACCCCAGTGAGGGGCAAAAGTCATCATCTTTCCACCTTGACGCCACACCGTACCATCTCAACATCTTATACATACATTTTTACACAGCAATGTCCCACAAGAACTAAGGAAGTTCAATCCCGGGTGACTATTACGCAGGGTAACAGATAGAATTTGAATCTTGAAGACCGGAGGGCATGGTCCCATTTTTCTGACTTTGTACAACCTCTAATCCCATGTCATTGCATAACTCTCGACAACGGCGGTCCGAAATATGTCTTACATACCTCAATCAGATGCCCGAATTGTAATTCTAAAAGTTTGAGCAAACATCACGTTGCATGCGTGCACGTACTTCGAGACAGCAAGACCCGCGAAGTCGCAGGTACATCTGCGGCTCCCCCTCTATAAATAAAGGGCTTGGGTGGCCATTTATAAGAGAAAAAAGGCGAGGAAGCCCTGCCAAATTTGCTTTGTACTCACCCTAAACTAAGTGCTTTCTCAATTTAAACACTTGTAAGCTCACGTATAGCTACTCTTTTGTACCAGCGGGAGCCGAGTGTTCATCCACTTCAAGTTATAAAAGTCTTCTTTGGCAGCCCACTGTAAGCCTTCTTACATACTTTAAAGCCTTTCTCTTCATCTTTGAACACACCATTCTTCACGTTGAGAGTAGTGTTGCGTGTGTTTTCCTGGACTTCGGTCCGTGGTTTCATTTCAGTTTGTATATATATACATATATATATATATATATATATATATATATATACTTACATATATATTTTTATATATGGTCTAACATTATCGAGTTATGCCTCGATTGAGCCTCGACTTATGTCTGAAGCGTTTAATTTCTTTCGTATATATATATGAACTGTGTGTCAAAACTTTGTTCGATGAGCCTAGACTTACGTCTGGAGCGTTTACTGCTTTAATATATATATATATATATATATATATATATATATATATATATCAACTGTTGTCAGACTATGTTCGATGAGTCTGGATTTTACATCCGGTGCGTTTACCGCTTTTATATATATACATATATATATTTCGTCCCGCCTGGAGTTTACTTTATGGCGATTGATCACTTTTACAGCTTTCTTTACATGTCATCCTGCCTGGAGTTTACGCCGTGGCGGTTGATTGCTTTTACAGCTTTATTTACATTTTTGATCCCCCATGGAAGTGCTTCGTGGTGACTGATCATGCCTGTATATATATATTTATAACTTTTATATATATACCTGCTTACAGCTTTCATATTAATTGCGGCATCATGTGAGCCTAGCAATCATGTGATCACAGATTCAGTCTACTAGATCTAGATTCAGTTCCCATGATGGACATTTTCAGCTGTAAGCATCTTGTAAATTTATTCATGGTGTCTGGATTTCCTCATATGGTTTTCATACCCACGAGGAGTTCGGCACCATTTTGTACATTACTTTCTTATAGATGCTTTGCATCTCGACAATAAAAACAATCAAGCCGGACACATAATAAAATGGGAGTGTAAAAGGTCTCAATTACTATTGAGCACAAGGGTTTGAAAAACCTCTTTTCCAAAACATCACTGCCATATTTTGCTTAAAATTGAATTTTTACATAAATTCAAACCCTGTGTATATAAGTGCGAACGAGGCCTCACACTACTTCCAAATAACAGCACATTGACCCACACACACACGCACTCATATAATAGTTTCTTGAAAAGTGGCGGTCACCATGGTAACACGGATGTTGGGGGGTGCTTAACACCTTCCCTCCGCATAAGCAAATCCCCGGACCCTAATGAATATTAGTTTCACCGACCCGTTTAATAGTGTCACATCACTAGGTTAATGTGCAAACCTTTTCTCGGTTGTGTTGGTACAACCATATAAAAAACCAATTGGCGACTCTTAACAGTCCATCGTCAACATTATACATATCGGACCTTTTTCACTTGTTTTTTTCAAACAAATCTCACCTAACATGAGAACACCAAAGAACAAGTAACGAAAAGGGACAAATAAAAATCTCGACGTCGACAATATATATATATATATATATATATATATATATATATATATATATAGTAACGTGTGTGTTTAAGTGTATAGGTATTTTATATAACCATGCATGAAGTATATATATATAACTTAGTATGTGTGTAATGTGTTGGCATGTTGAGATATTCAATTTAGGACTTAAAAAACCGTGTGTGTGTGCTGGCATGAAACTGTGTATCAAATTTTCCATTCATGGTCAAAATAAGTAATAAATGCTAAGTGAATGGATTTTTGCCCGAGCGAAAACTGAAGCTCTTTCGCGTAAAAAAAAATTTAATCTGAACCGTTGAATTCAAAAAATTGATCATCCAAACCATGCATTCAAAATCAATTTTTACAAATTACCTTTTTACCTTCCACTTCAAAAATCTATAAATATGGAGTATTTCCTTCATTTGGTTTTTACCAATTCAGTGAAAAGCAAAGCATACTCTCATTTCCTACATTCTCTCAAAAAGCTTTATATCTCTTCTTACAAAAGTTCTAATTATTTTAGAAGAGAAAATTGGTCCAAGTACTGAGATAAGTCATTTGAGTTTAACTTTTGTTGAGTTATTTCTTACTTACTTTATATATATATATATATATATATATATATATATATGAATATACATTGTTATACACAATTTTATACATTTATATTTCATCTATTTATCAAATAAAAGGATACTTGAGCGCCACAAGGCTACGGAGATACACCTCTACGGAGAGGAATTCGAACCGTACGATTCCTTATAGTCTTCAGTAACCTTTTATAATAAATAAATATCGTAAAATAGATACGACACTTGATAGCTCAAAACGACACTGAGATATTCCTCCAAAAAGAGGAGTCATCCGAACCGGATTTGAGAATCGTAGTGATCTATTGAAAATATTTATATAAATATCAATTGTGAAATCTAAATTTTATCGTACTTAGACGCCGCAAGGCTACGGAGATACACCTCTACAAAGAGGAATTCGAACCGTACGATTCCTTATAGTACTAAGTGACTTTATTTATTCAATCACATAATAGATAAAATATTGTTATATATTATCTAAGTTAAACAATAATATTTGCTATATCAGTTTGTGCTTAACTGATTTAATTATTACACTTGATATATATTGTTTGAATTGATTTATTCTTTTATAGACAAGTATTGATACATAAAAACCATTCATATAATACTTGTTAAAGAATTTTTGAAAATAAATCTTTTTAATCCATAGAAAAACACTCTTTAATTTAAAGAGTAAATAATTCTTTATAAATTGCATTAAAATTATACATTTGCTTAAACAGAAGCATCTTTGAGCTAAAAGCTAAAATTGACTTATCTGCTTATTCAAGAAACATCTCTCGAAAAACATAAAAGTTATTTTAACTTTTATAACTGTGCATACTTTACATATTTGTTTAATCAGAAGCATCATTTGATCTAAACATAAATTATTATCTGCTTACTAAGAAGCATATTTTTAAAGCATAAAATTCTTTGAGCTTTTTCATTAATTGATATCTGCTTATTTGAGAAGCATCAATATGTACTAAATTCTTATCTGCTTATTTAAGAAGCATATTATTGTAAAATCATTTATAAAAGGAGAAAAGGTCAGAGTTAGTTTATTTTATGTACATGTGAGAAAGACGAGTAATTTTTTGACCAAGACCAGAGTCTTAGAGAGGTCAGTGAGAAGTTGGGTCTCTAGTGTACTTGTGAGGTGAGGAAGAGGTTGTTGTTTCAAGACTGTAACGCCTGAGATTTTTAGATTTTGAATGAATTAAATTTTTATTTGATTATGTGGATTAAATGAATTTAATTGATTAATTGTGTGAGTAAGATATTTGAAGGTCGTTCTATGACCTTGAATGTGTGGATGTGGTTAGTATTCTACCTATGTGCTAGGATTAATTGTTTTGATTTATCAAGAAGAAAATAAATGTTTTCTGAGAATTTTCGCGTAAAAACAATATTCATCCGATTTCGCTCGGAGATTAGGTTTGAAATTCCAAGGAACGCGTAATGATAGAATATGAAGATATAATGGAATATCCAATAATATTTCAGTTATGGCAAAACGAAGTTTTCGCATGCGGACTTAAAACCTAAGGGTTGGTAAAAATGATTTGCGAAAGGGAAATGTGATGTGTATACTCACTTCAGTTATTATACGTTTGATAGACGAGTATAGTACAAATAGCGGCACGACGTATAATACGAATATCGTATGAATACTAAGTGACACGAATACGTAAGTTATACGCGTAGAATACGATTAGTTCTTATAGGATTTTGATTTAAGGACTTTGTACAATCCAATGGGAATTGGATTAATAGCAAGCCCAATGAAGTATGGAATCAAGCCTAAGTTAAGGCCCAATGTTAAATAAGACAAGCCCAATCCAAGAAATCGAACCGCGGATCAAACCGGCGGGTCACGGGATGGGTAAAACCCATGGGTCAACCCATGGAGGTGTGAGCCAGCCACTTGGCCACCAAGTAAAGTGATTACTTGGTGGCTAAGTTGTTGAGGAGGTGGGAATAGTAAGGAGGTGGCTCATGGACCATTTTACCCTCCATTTGGTTGCCTATAAATAGAAAGCTTGTGTTGGACATTTTGTGTTTTGTAAACTTTTCCCACACATATTGGGAGAGAGAAAGAGCTAGAAACACATAATCAAGCTACTTCCAAGAAAAACATAAAAAGTTTACTAAGAACGCGAAGAACGACAAAGGTAATATTTTCGTAAACATTAGTCTTCATCTTTTTCGATTTCTTTCTCGTAGAGAATCGTGAATTGGTGGAGCAAGTTTAGTGAGGAGGAATAAAGATGACTATTAATAATGAAAACATTGATAAGTCATAATCAAATAGAAATCGTAAGTGTTTACGTAAGTTAAAACCGTAGAAAGTGATGAACGTTAACTTAGTTGTGAATGGACAATTTGAAAACCATCATAGCTAGGGTATGTGCATATTATTTGGTTAGGATGTGGATGCCGAATCAATGGAGTGTTCCATTTGATTTGGCTTATAGAACACGAGTAACGAAGTTATGGCTAATTTTGCGAAAAAAGACGTTAAACGTCGAAATCGTAGAAATCTCGGATTAAGAGTCAAAAGTTGTCGTGTGACTTGGAAACTTTAGTTTTCAATGTCAACACGTGAGATAGGGTATTCAAGAGTCGTGGACTCAAGAATCATTGAATTCCGACTTATAACGAAGAAAACGAGTACTGAACGCTCGAAAATGATAAACGAACGCTCAAAATGAACCAAAAGTTGAATTCCAAGTTAATGAATTCGAAAATGTAAATTTCTTACATGAAAATCTAGAGTATGGAGTTTGTGAGTTGTGGGCTTTTGAAAGAGCCAATTCGGATGTAAAACGAATAAGTTATGAGGCCCGGAAGTTCGTTAGAAAAACCAATTGTCAAAAGTAACTGATGCACAGGGGTGGCACCGCAGCGCCAAACCCAGCATAAAGGGTCGTGCCGCAGCGCCAGACCCGAGCTCTGTCCCTGTTAACTGGCGTCACAACACCGAAGATATACAAGAGTCTGGCGTCGCAGCGCCGGCAGTGTAGAATAGTTGACCAAGTTAGGTTTTTAATTCTATTTGAATGTAAACCAAAGGTAAGACATGAATGTACTTAATGTACATGATAGGGCTGACTTTAAATCACTTATAAAGTGATAACGTTAGAAGATTAGATATGGTTTAAACGAAGAACGCAAGAGTGTAAAAAGTAATCCGGGAATGGTGTTCAACGTTAGCATCTCACCAATGACCACCGAGTGTCGGTTAATAACGTAAGAATGTTAACGAGCCATAATGAAGTATAGTAAGTCGAATTGACATTACTAATGGAATAAATTCAAGTAATACATAGAAGAGAAAGAAGTTAGTTAAAACAAATAAAGTAAGTTTGTTTGGTAGCTAATTACACTGTGCTATATGAATATATCATGTAGATCCTGTAAAGACTGACAACTGTTGAATATTATATTCGAAGACGCTTGAAGGAAAGTTTTCTTAACGCTTGTCTAACCTCCGTGTTAGTCAAGTTTTCTCTGATTCATGTTCTGAAATGCATGAATGGTTTTAAAGAAAGAGTCGATGCCTGTTTTAACTCGGTTAGACTAGTCTTGAAGAGTTGATTGATTTATTTACAATTCTTTTGATATAGAACTGTTAACGCTATCATATGCCAAGTATTTAGTATGGATGTAAAGGTAAGTTTGTCTATGAACAAACAAAAGTATTTTTATTGATTATTCGATGGGCACGCGAGGTTGCCAAAACTTAAACGTAAATACGTTTAACGGATGCGTGTTGATCAACATAGAGTACTATAGGTTGATCACCTAGAAGTGTTCGTAAGTAATGCCAGATGGATGGCCTTAGTGCCGGATGTCCTTTTCAAGTATAAAAATGGAAAGAGTATGTTCATGGTCTTTTAACCGATTCAGAATTCTTAAGTTATTATATATACTTTGGAATCATTGTTATGAAATGAGAAGTACTAGTCAAATGTTTCATAGTGCTTCATAGCTATTTGTTCAGTTATGGAAGATAATCATATAATTCTCGATGTGATATTCATATGATCTTTTGTTAGACTTGCTGAGCTAGTTATGCTCACTTCTTACTTGAATTATATGATTGCAGCTAAAGCCGAACGAACTGAGAGTTCTAAGAGAGATAAAGGCAAGGCTAAGATGGATAGTTAATTATTATGTAATAGACTAGTATATTTGTATATAAGATACTTATGAAGAACAAAGAATGTATTCGGTTTATGAACCTGGGAAAGGATTCGGTATTATTGTAATACGAAGATAGTAAATACAATCATTTTATTATTGTTTCAGTGAAATGACTGTATACATTGTAGTATCGTGTAGCATCATCTGTCGGGTTGGAATATACTCAGATTTGGGGACGTCACAGGTTGGTATCAAAGCATTAGCTTATAAAAACTTAAGGGGGAAAGAACCTTAGGCTAATAACCTCGTTAGGAAAGGAAAGTCTGAATAAAGTTAACTCGAGTCAAATGAGTTAATAAGGTATTGAGGAAATTCAGTATCAAAAGATTTAAAAGATGGGAATTAACCCTAAATGAATTAAATGTGATTTGTGCTTATATTATTGTGTATTATGTACTAATCAACTTGTTATGTGTTATTGTAGATGTCGATCGATAGCTTGATATATAGGGATATACACGTGATAAGCGAGGAGGCCGTGAACAGAGTAGAGCCAGTACATATGCCTGTAGCGAAAATACCATTAGTGATTCTAGAAGAATCAGAGCCCGAGGAGTATTTTTTAGAGGAGGACTATTCTAAAGAGACTATAGGATTAGCATCATATCTTAATATGATGATAGATGTGGAGGATGGTATGGAGGTAACATCGGTTATTACGGTGATGCCTGCATTAGAGTCAACACCTACAGATACGATGAGGGCAATGTATCTCTCGGTGCTTGACCATAACGTGCAACTGCACAATATGGTGCAGAATCAGAAGGAGGAGATCAGTGATCTCTATGGGGCTAAGGAGTCTGCAGAATTAGACTTTGAGTTAAAGCATGATGAGAAGGTGCTTATGACAGACAAGGCTAGGGATTATAAGAACGAGGTTATTGAACTTCGTAAGAAATTGGTAGAGAAAGACCAAAAAATAGCATGAATGTCATATATCAATGATAGTGTGCACGAGGATTTCAAGCTGAAAATAGCTTGTTATTCTATTGAGTCAGGACAGACTCGACATACTATAAGTCGAGATATTATGTCGATTCTAGCAAACGAGAAGCATGAGAATGTTGTTAGGCAGTATTAGGAGTAGAACGGTAAATATTTTTGTGTAATGACATAAAACCCTCTTTTTGTATAATTAAATGGTAGTCTTTTTGTAAATCCCAATTTTTGTGAAAGTCAATCGCGGGATATAAATGTAATAGCTTTTCGCTATAGAAAGCAAATTGTAAATTGTAACGGGGTAGAAATTATTGAGTTGTGATTCTGGGGACAGAATCCTTTTAAGGGGGGAAAGATGTGACAAATGAGATTTTGTAATTTAATTCTAATATTTATTGAATTAAATAAATATTTTTTGATGAATTAATTATTTGATTAAATAATTAATTAATGAATTTGTGGTAGATTAATTTATTTATGTGTTATATTTATTAAATTAATGTAGAGAATTTTATTATTCGAAGTATGTAATTACGTGAGCTTATTGTATTAAAAGAAATATTTAATAAGCCTAATAGTATTTTAATTAATTCAATAATTAATTAGAAATTTAATAATTTGACGTTATTAATAAATGAGAAATTTAATTATGTGACTAAGTGGATTTATGAGAAATTATTATATTTTATTTAATTAAATTAAATAAGATATTGGATTTATTTTATAAAGGAGTGTGACATTATTTAAACTATATTATAAAGGTTAAATTAAATTAATTAGATATAAGCCTTTAAGGCTAGCCAAACGAGGCCTTAAGAGGAGTTGGGGGTAGTTAAACCACGTATGGAGTAACTGACCTTAACTCTGCGCATAAAGGGTCAGTTGTTTTCCTTTATTATATACGTCTTATTATTCTTCTTCATTTTTTTAAGTTTATCAAAGCATCACAGAGATAGTTTGAGAAATTGTTGAGAGAGAGTGTGAGTTGTGTGATTGAAGAATTTGAGAAGGGTTTCAATTCTACTCCTCTACGCTTTGGTAATCTCTTCAACCCAGTTCATTTACGTCATTTAAAGTTTTATGAATATGACTTTCAAAATTCTGTAAAGTCTCTGTAAATGGGAAATTGTGTTGTTATATGGATATATGTAATAATATGATTAGCATAACATGTTTTATTATATATTATATAGGTTTCCATATCATCAGTTTCACAATATTAGCGTATGTTATGGCTTCAAAAGTTACAGAGTGTTGAATTATGGCCATATGACCCTTACACACAAATTTAATGCGTCAATCATATATTATCCCTAAATTTTACACTTTTATATAATTATACATGTAAAACGAAGAGAACAAAACTTGAATGGATGGAATTGGTATTATAACGAATCCGTAGTATTAAATTTTATGATTTATGTTCAAAACCTTCAAGAACATCAAGAACAGTGAAATTTACATATTTTAATTCTGTAATTATGTGTTTTAATGGGTTAAAATCATTCTATAAATGTTGGATAATGATTATGTATGAATTCTAGCATGTGGGTATGTTAAATTGGTGAAATTAATGATCATGTAGTGTTTATTTTGCTGAACTTTGTGTTCTTCGCGAACTGAGAATCAAAATCTGGAGTTTCCAACTCCAGAACTGAAGTCCCGCGCCGCAGCACCAAGACATAGTACAACAGTGGCGCCGCAGCGCCACTTAGTAGAATGTCCAGAAATGCAAATTTTTTAAGTGTTCAAGTATAGAAATGTAATAGTAACTCAATCTAATGAATATAAAATTAGGTTAAACGTATAATGAGGTGTTAAAATAAATTCTTAACACGTCCATAACATAATTACATGTGAATTGAACGATTGAATGCATAGTTAGCCTATTGTTCGTGAAGTCTTAATTTTGACAATAAGTATAGTAATTGACTAAGTATAGTCATGAATTCGAGTTAGACAAAAGAATAAACTTGTGATGACTAGTACGTTATAATTGACTGGTATTATGAATGTAAATGATATGTAGGATTTAAATCAAGGAACGAGTTTAATTAAAGTATAATCTACGCACGAGGCAAGTTTCCTAAGTCTACTTGTTATCGTTATATTAGTGATGAATTCACCTTTCTACATTGAGCAAGTTCTCATTATTATTGATCAAGTCTGTTTTGTTATATTAAAACCTATTAATCTTTCAAGAATGATGTTGTTATACAATACTTATTCTATTGTATACCTTTTGAGATTTTATTCAAGTTAAATATTCAGTTACTATTAAACCTTGTTAGACTAGCGAACCCTTAATGATTCGACTAGTCCATAGTTGATGAGCGTTCTAAATTTCAGAACCCTTGATGAATTATCCAAACCAAACTTCCTTTGGTGCGGACTCAAATGTCAAACTGAGATGAACAACCTTGTATAGGGGATTACTTATGTGTTAGCGTTAAGATATTGTGCACAGTATGGTACTAAGGGTTGATCCCCATAAGTACGAGAAGAAAGGTTCATAGTCTTATGACTGTTAAAGGTTTCAAGTATAACCCTTGATAACCTAAGACATAGTTCAAGGTCTTATGACCCTCATAATTCTTTTGATTCTTGGTAATCATATTTGGTTTAAAGTTGAGCTTTATTTCAGAAGTCTTTGATTCACTCGCATGTTATTATATTGTTATTTCATTATTATACTTGTGGGCAATCGTGCTCACTCTTGCGTAATAATAACATTGCAATTAAGAATGAAAGAACCGACGAGCCTTCTTCTAGCAAAGGCAAGGGCAAAGCTATTAAGTGATGAAGACGTGTTATTAAAATTTTAAGAATGTTATTGTCAAGGCTTGATGTTGTTTAAGACTTATTATTTGTTTATGTTTCCGCACAAATGTTTAAGGTTAGTATGACCTTGGATTGTATTTACTATTCAGATGTTGTACCCCTATAAGGGGAGGATTTATTTCTATCTATTGTATAGTTTGCATTTTTATGGGTAGATAGATATATGATGTTTGTATAGTGAACACCAAATCATGTGGGAATGGAAGTACCCAGATTTGGGGGTGTCACAGGTTGGTATCAAAGCTGTAGGTTATGAACCTTAGGTGGGGGAACAACCTTAGGTAGTAGCCTTATAGGAAGAACATAGTGATGGAAAACTCTTATCGAGTTCTAAGAGATGAATTTCTTAATTCATTGAAGATAATAAAAGACTTTATGTGCTTATGTGTTAAATTATGTGCTCACTAGTACGACTTAGTAACTAAAACTTAAAACTATGTTGTCAGGATGTCAGAAGTTGGACGAGCTAGTCGAGCTGGGGAGGACGAACCCCGAGTGCATACTGAGGAGGAGCCCCGAAACATTCATATTGTCAGGGAGCAGTTGATACAGAGGGAGCCATCTCCGTTGATCACTGTTGTTGGTCAGGAGCATGAGCCTGAGACTGATCCAGAGGAGGAAGAGGAAGAAGAGGAGTTCCCACCGAACTCCATTGATGCTGAGATGTACGATGAGCTATATGACCGTAACGTAGAGTTAAGTGACACTATCCAGGATTTGACTGAGAGGACGATTATTCAGCAGATTACCATCGTGTGTAGAAGGATAGGGAGATTGTGACTCTTCACACACGTGTGGGAAACGTGGAGTGGGATTTGGTTCACGAGAAGGGTCAATCCGAGGAGAAGTCCGAAGAAATAGAGAAGTTAAAGAAGGAACTGTAGGAAAGCTCAGAGAGGCTGATCATAGTAGTGGAGGGCTGGGTAAGAGAATCACGTCGTGCTGATCTTGTAGAAAGGGATTGTCGTGTAAAGAAGGATAAGCTTGGGGAGACATACTCTACACTTAATAATGCAATGGATGAAGCCCAGGATCGAGTTTTGAGGTACCCAATCCAGTTTGAAGGTCTACCATCGTACATGCTGGACCGCAGAACGATGTCTCGCATCATAGAAGAGGAACGTAGCAAGGCTATTCGGCGCCTTAACAGGCATTGATAGTATCTGTTTAATTATTTGAAAAACTTATCTGGTTTTTAGATGTAAATTCAGACGTGTTTATGAACGAATGAATATTTTAATGTTTTAAATCATGTAGATTCTTTATCTCGGGATAGTTGATGTAAATAGTAGTGATGCTATCGTTTGATGTTAAAACTTTTGATTTGAATAAATATATCATGTTGTTTGAGATAATGTGTTAAGTAATTATGTTAAATTGTTGAGTTAAGCCTTAACTATTTAGAGAATTTAATAAAGATCTAATAAGCGTATATTTTAACAGAATTATGCCGCCGAGAAGAAGACAAATTCGTCAACCAGCTCAGGAAGAGTCAACGAATAATAACAATAACGTCAATGCTAATCCCGTCCAACAATTAGTGAACTTACTAGCTAGAGCAATGAATAATCAATCTCAAGCTCCACCGAATACAACGTTTAAAGATTTCAAGGCGGTGGGACCGCCGGAATTTTAAAGGCTCCATGAACCCGATCGAAGATCAGACTTGGGTTATGGAGATGGAGAAGGTTTTTGAGGTCGCAAGAGTCAGAGAGGACCAGAAGACCGTTTTTGCAACGCTTATGCTGAAATATGAAGCCAGTTTTTGGTGGCAAGCAAACAAGGTCCGTGGAGGAGAAGGTATGATTACCTGGGAGAGATTCAAGGAGATGTTTTTCTAGATGTATTTCCCGACTACCTCGCAGAACCAATTAGAGGTTCAGTTTCTAGAATTGAAACAGGGGAATATGTCCGTACTAGATTATGCGGCTAGATTCAACGAGCTGGCAAGGTTCGCCACATATCAAGTGCACATGGACGAGAGAAAAGCAAGAAGGTTCGAACAAGGACTGAAGTCGTGGTTGTATAGTAAGGTGTCAATGTTTCAGTTGAAGACATTCACCGGGGTACTAGAGAAAGCCATACTTGCTGAAGGTGGAAGCGATGCATTAACCAAATACAATCAGGATCAGAAGAAGAAGAAGAATGAAAGTGAAGGAAATAACAAGGCTAGTGGAAGTAATACGGGAGGACGTAATAATAATCAAAAAAGAAGGTGGTCTGACAACACATCACTCGGAAACCAGCAAGGAGGTCAGAAGAAAAGGATTGAAGCGTGCCCGACCTGCGGGAAAGCTCATTTAGGAGTGTGTATGAAGGGTAAACGTGTGTGCTACAATTATGGTCAGGAAGGCCACAGAGCACCTAACTGTCCTAACCCAAAGAAAGGAGCCTGCTTCACTTGTGGTTCAAATAATCATTTGGCAAGAGACTGTCCTAAGAAAGGATCTGGAGGGGCAGGATCAGGAGGAAACCGGGGAAATAGCAGTGGAAGCGCTCTGACCATCACAGGACCAACCGCCACCTATCGACTGACCGCCAGGACCTTCAATATGACGGTGCAGGATGCAGTGCAGTCGCGGGATGTGGTATCAGGTATCATTCCGATAAATAGAGTTAATGCTTAAGTATTATTTGATTCGGGTGCTACTTGTTCATTTATATCCGATGACTTTGCTAAGAATTTAGAATTGCCTAAGGATGAGTTAGAATACCCCATGAACATAGAAATCGTGAATAGAGAAATAATCCCTGTTAAGTATGTGCATAAGAACTGTAGAGTGGATATTAAGGGTAATATCATGAACGTAGATCTTATCCCTATTCGACTTGGGGAATTTGACGTTATCTTGGGAATAGACTGGTTATTCAATTACGGGGCGATAATTGATTGCCCAAAGAAGCGTATTAACCTTATGACTCCGTCAAAGGTTGTGTTTTATAGTAGCAAGTCGCCTAGCCAAGTGAGTTGTCTGACGATGATGCAGGCCAGGAAGTTGTTATGACAAGGATGTGTAGGATATTTAGTTTACATAGTCTACAGTCGTAAGGAGAATCCGAAAGTAGAAGAAATACATGTAGTGAGGGACTTCGCTGACGTATTTCTAGACGATTTACCAGGACTTTCGCCAGATAGAGAGGTCAAATTTGTGATCGATTTGGCCCCAGGAACAGCCCCAATATCGAAAGCACCGTACCAAATGGCACCGATAGAGATGAAAGAATTAATGGTACAACTACAAGAATTACTGGACAAGAAGTACATTTAACCGAGCGTATCGCAGTGGGGAGCGCCGGTGTTGTTTGTGAAGAAGAAGGATGGAATAATGCGGCTCTGCATTGACTATAGAGAACTGAATAAGGTTACGATTACGAATAGATATCCATTACCGAGGATTGATAATCTGTTTGATCAATTAAAGGGAGCAAAATATTTTTCCAAGATAGATTTGAGAAGTGGTTACATCAACTAAAGGTGAGACCAGAGGATGTACCGAAGACAACGTTCAGAACATGATATGGTCACTATGAATTTTTAGTAATGTCGTTTGGTTTAACGAATTCTCCTGCAGCATTTATGGGACTAATGAATGGTGTGTTCAAGCCATTTTTAGACAAGTTCGTAGTGGTATTTATAGATGATATTTTGGTATATTCAAAAACCAAGGAAGAACATAAAGAGCATTTGAGATTAACGTTGGAAGTGTTAAGAAAAGAGATGTTGTATGCCAAGTTTTCAAAATGCAAATTCTGGATAGAGCGGGTACAATTTCTCGGGCATGTGATCGATAAAAATGGAATTTCGGTAGATCTATCCAAAGTCAAAAACGTAATTAACTGGGATCAACCGAGGACGCCGTCGGAAGTAAGAAGTTTTCTTGGATTGGCAGGTTATTACAGAAGATTCATTCAAGATTTTTCCAAGATCGCAACTCCGTTAACGAATTTGACTCGAAAAGCTGTGAAATTTGTTTGGACGGAGAAGTGTGAGGAAAGCTTTCAAGAATTGAAGAAGAGGTTGAGTACAGCACCTGTGTTGTCTCTTCCGGACGATACAGGAAATTTTGTGGTTTATAGTGATGCGTCGCATAAGGGACTTGGTTGTGTGCTTATGCAGAACGGTAGAGTCATTGCGTATGCGTCACGACAACTGAAAGATTATGAGAAAGGGTATCCGACCCACGATTTGGAGTTAGCTGCAGTGGTTTTTGCTTTGAAAATCTGGAGGCACTATCTCTATGGGGAGAAGTGTGAAATATATACAGACCACAAGAGTCTGAAATATATTTTTACACAGAAAGAATTGAACATGCGCCAAAGAAGGTGGTTGCAATTAATTAAGTACTACGATTGTGAGATTTTATACCATCCGGGTAAGGCAAATGTCGTTGCCGATGCCTTAAGTAGAAAGGGTCGGGAGAAGTTGATGATTTTGACCGCTCAAGAGGAGCTAATTTCAGAAATGGAGAAACTGGAGTTGGAAGTAAAGTATCCTATGAAAATTGATGAGAAGCTATTTCAGATGCAATCTGGTATATGTAATAACCATGAATTTTAAGTCACCATATATGTATGTACATTATCGATTTTTTTTTTTACTTTGTGTTATATAAGGATTTAATATGTGACCACCTATGTGAAGTGGTGCATGTGGCAATTAACATATATACTATACTTATGGATACATACATTTATAGATTTCATTAAAAACGAAAGCTTTGTAACCTAATTATACATTAGGTAAGACTATTAAATAACCTAAGGGTTATGGTAATACGGAAAAGTTAGTATTTAATATGTATACTAACTTAAGTGGGTAAACATAGTATTTCAAGTGACTAAAAATTTTAAACCTAATTCTTGTAAATCTAATTAGGTTATGAGATAAAGTCACATGTATAAGTAATTAAACTTCATATGATTGGAAATGGAAGCCCTAAATAATCAAATTGGGTAACATTATTAAAATTGCTAGACTATGTTTAGTATATAGCCCAAAACAATTAAAGGAGAAGCCCAAAAGAAATAAAACACAATCCAATACTTAGCCCACTTGATTAGGGGTATTCTAGACATTTGATTAATCAAAATTGGGCATTTAAAATAAAAGCTAAATGGAGGATATTATGGGCTAGAGGATCCTAAGTGGAATAATTAAGCTAACTTGTCCATTAGTAGAAATTATTAAACACAAGGACAATGTTGTCAAGCTTCCATTGGATGCCATTCCATTATGCACATTTAATCATGTCTAGCCTAATGGAAATAATAATACAAAGTTTTTACCCAATGGACAACAAAATAGTTATGGGAGGATTATTAGTGAATTGCCCATTTCATTTTGTAATCACATTTCATTCTTCCAACATCTCATTTTCTCTCCATCTTCTTCTTCTATCTTTTTCTCCCAAGCTAGCCAACTTCATAGAGAGAAAAGAGAGAGAGGGTTTTGGTTATAGAGAGAAGAGATAAGAGTGCTAGTTGTTCATGCCTCCTAAGTATATTACTTACTTTGGAAAATCAAGAAAGGTAGCAACTAAGTCAAGGTATAACTTACCTTCATCTTCTTCTTTTACTTTGTTTTGCTAGCTTGAGTTTTGATGGGGTTATGTACAAATACTCAAGATACACTAGTTCTACATATCATCATGTATGGAACTAAGTAACTTGAGTGTTAGATCAAAGACTTAGAGGAAGAAAATGAGCATATGTTCTCCAAGGGTGAAAACTCTTGTTTTTCTTCCACTAAATCTTGAGTAACTCAAGTTTTACAACTTGGAATTATGATCCGTCGAAGGGGGGTACTAGATACATGAGTTATGTAGTAAACCCAAGTGGTAGAATACAAATCTAGCAAATTTTGAAACTTTTGAGACTATTTTTCCCAAAACAGTCCGCTTTGCATGTTGATGCTTTGAAAACCCTAAATTAGCTACTGATCCGTTTTTCATGAGGCTGTTTTGGTCAGTTTCTTCTCTTTTAAAAATCTGGGAAAAATCACAGAGGTACCTTGAGAAGTTATGTACATGCAGGAAAAAGAATGGACACGTTTCGAGTTATATATTGTGCGTAATGACTATTTCCGTAAAGGACTCCGAAATATTAACCTTCGAATGTCTCACTGTGTATACACTGGAAAATTCCGAAATTTTTACAGTAGCTTCATATATGTTACGAGAGCATACACTGAAAATTTCAGAGTTTTCTGAGCAAAACTCAATTTATGAAAAATGGGGCAAATTCGAGTGTTTTAGACACTTTAAAAATAGTAAATCATTTTCTAAAATTCCAGAAAAATTAGGAGATCATTGTGTGTTTATATTCTGTCAAAATCCAGAAGTTGAGAATTTTTGGAATCAGTTTGCTATTTTTCCTAAAAATGGTTAAATTATGAATAAAAAGAAATAAATAGTTAAATGATGTCTTTAATGAGAAAAATGTGATTTTTATGCTTGAATGCTCATAATATATTATATCATGACTATGTTAGGGCATGTTGGTAATTTATAATAATAAATATTATTTATGACCTTTTATGGATATTAAATAAGGGGTTAATAAAGGATGAACAATTAGAATAAATTATTTATTAATTTAGTAAATCATTGGAATATTATTATAATATTAATAATATTATAATATGATGTTGTTAAGTAAATAAAAATATTAAGATTAAAATTTCATTAAAATATTATTAAATAATTAATAATATTAGATTAAGATATTAATCCTAGATTAAAATATTATTAAAAGATTAATAATATTAGATTAAAGTATTATTATTAAATGATTAAAATATTATTAAATAATAATATTTGAGATTAAATAAAATTTTATTAAATATAATAACATTAGTAAAGGAATAAAATATTATTAAATAATTAATAATATTAGTAAGTGAATAAAATATTAGTAAATGATTGAAAGTATTATTAGTAAACCAATAATACTAGAAGGTGAATTAAATATTATCTAAGTTAATAATATTATGTGAATTAAAGGTAGTCGTTAATTAATAGTAACACTATCTAGACATGATAATGTTTATAAGAACTAAATGTAATGTATAATATCTATGTGATTACATAATCTAATGTTATACTTTGACTAATTGAAAGATTAATTTATAGGTCTCTCAAAGGAAAATAATTTAACTGCATAGTGGATAGAAATTTAATTTCGTAGCCGTAACCTACGATCGAGGCAAGTTTCCTAACTCAAGCTCGAGTTATTATTTTCAAAGCATGTTAGTGAATAATTATTGATGATTATTCACGTCTATATTGATTATTGAAATTCGCACTTTGTGCAACTGAATTTCGTTCTACTGCTATTGAACTGTGAATTAAATTAAAGTTCTTCATTTATGAACTGTTTATGAAATAGATCTATGCTAATTGTATCAGCTAGATTAAGCATGTCTAAATTTGTTAAATCAAATGTGTTTTAAATAACTGTTCTTATTAAATTGATATAGTAAGAACTCTTGACTGAGAAAAGGACGAATTTGATTAAGGCATGATATCAATGCCGGATTATTAAGTGTTTATGCATAAATCACGAGGTATGAAAGGCTGATCCCCTTGAATACCAAAACTTATTAAGAGGTCCAGTTTAATCACTGAGCACCTTAGCAAATGTTCATGGTTATTCAAAAACACCCAGTTCATGTTATTCAATTATCGAATATTCAATTGTTGATTATTAGTTCATGTTCCTTCACAATCTTATATTATTGTTGAACATTGAACGCAATATTTCTTTCTAAGTCATGATATATCTCCCTTGTCTATATAAACTTGTGAAGCAAATTAGTTGCTTACTCTTGCTATATCATGACATCTATTTCAGTTAAGCCTGAAGGATCAAACACGAAGGACAAGGGCAAGGGCAAGATCCATGAGTAATTTAGACTGAATGTCAATTTAGTTATTATCTGATGGAATTTCTTAAGTAAACTATTTGTATGATAAATGGTGTATTTAAAGTTAAGGTTATGGAGACCTTGGGACCGTGTTATGAGACTTTATTATAATGAACAATGTATGTTTATTATTTCATAATAGTTATAGAATACTTATGATGATGATGATAGATCGTGAGCACCGAATCTGAGGTTAGAGGACCTGGATTTGGGGGTGTCACAGGTTGGTATCAAAGCTGTAGGTTATAAACATTAGGAATGCGAAACCTAGGTTATAACCTTAGTAGAAAACTCTTATAAAGTATGTTAGGAGATGGATTATGGAAATTCATCGAGTATGTGTTATACTTAATAAAATATTGTTTCATTTCATCAATGATTATATTTTATTGTAGTACTGATGTTGTATCCTTGTTTTATAGGATGCCAGGTGATAGTCAGGGGAGCCATTCTGTAGACCAGGAGGAGGTCATTCCAGAGGAGGTGTCAGACACCTCGAAAGATGTGATGATCAGTAACCTGTTAGAGAAAAACCATGCTCAGGAGCAAAGGATTTTGCAGCTGGAGGCGGAGAATATGAACCATCAGCATATGGAGCAGCAGTATAAGGATGATGCTCATCAGGCACTGATGGAGCTAGCAGAGATGCGAGTCCAGCTAGAGCATGAGAAGGCAAAGTTCGCAGCACTGAGCGTAGAGCATCTGGCGATGCAGAGTGAGCTTGACGTAGAGATTGCCGATAAGATAAGGGTGGAGGAGGCATTTCATAAGTCGGCCAAGCAGGTGGACCTATTAGAGATTGCACTGGATGCTATGAAGGTCAGGGTAGAGACTTTAGGACTGGCATTAGACGCAGCGTATGAGGGCCAGCGCAGTGGGGCTAGGAGGGTCCACTCGGAGATAGGAGAGTCTAGTCGATCCATTCGACGTAGAGTTCTGGAGCAGTTGCTTCCCTAGGAGCCTGTACAGGTGACCCGGCAGGGCCACCAGTAGTGATGATGTGATGACCCAGTTGTAAATAGATGTATTAGTACCTTTCTTTTTGTGTAATAAGGTTTTATGATGATGTAAACCTCAGCAGGTGTGAGGTAGTAAGTAGTTAGGTACTATCCCTATTTGTGTTGTAGGGAGGTATCATTATGAGTTAATCCCATCTTTTGTGTTTAAAATGGGATAGTACCATTTATAAAATATGCCTATATTAATCATGTAAGTCACTGAAGATTGGTGTATGAATATAAATGCAGTATTATTATGATATGTGTTGGAAAATTTTAAATAGTAAATTGTCTATTTAATGTTATGTGAATCCAGTAGATTGATTTGGGAAAATGTTCTTTAAAAACAAACTTAACCCACTAATCAGGGAAAAAGACTTCCAAATCTTGGTAATTTAAAACTCTCACATAATGATCATCTGACTGTTTAAATAAAATAGCGTGTTACATGCTAAGTAATCATATGATAATAAACCCGAGTCATGTGTTAGAATTTTGTTTCACTAGATAATGCCGCCCAGACGTGGACTGAGAAACCAAGAGATTGAAGAGTCAGTTAATAATGTAGCGGGAGCTCAACAAAACCCAATGCAAGATTTTATCAACATGATGGCTGAAGCCATAAGGAATCAAGCTCAACCTGCAGGAAATCAGGCGGGCAACCAACTAGTCAACTTTAAGGACTTCAAGGCAGTAGGACCGCCAGAGTTTAGAGGAACAACAGACCCGATAGAGGCCCAGACGTGGGTAAAGGAGATCGAGAAGGCCTTCATTATTGCTAGAGTAGCAGAAGAGCAGAAGACAATTTTTGCTACCTACTTAATGAAGGATGAGGCTAACTATTGGTGGGAGGCCAACCAGAACAAAGCCAGAACTGGAATCGTGACTTGGGAAGCATTCAAGAAGTTATTCTTTGAGAACTACTTCCCTGAGAGTATTCAAGCAAGAATGGAGATCAAGTTTTTGGAACTGAAACAGGAGAATATGTCAGTATCAGAGTATGCTGCGAAGTTTAATGAATTGGCCAGATTCGCTCC
This sequence comes from Panax notoginseng, assembly GCA_016801055.1. Taxonomy (NCBI): domain Eukaryota; kingdom Viridiplantae; phylum Streptophyta; class Magnoliopsida; order Apiales; family Araliaceae; genus Panax; species Panax notoginseng. The sequence goes on along the minus strand of CM029017.1, from coordinate 90,467,274 downwards.
ACATCAGGTGGACACAGAGGTGAGGAAAGCGAGAAGGTTTGAAAATGGACTAAAGCCGTGGATTTATAGTAAGGTATCAGTTTTATAAATCACATCATTCTCAACTTTGTTGGAGAAAGCTCTTATAGCGGAAGGAGGAAGCGAAGCTGTCTCAAAATACAATCGGGAGAAGAACAAGAAGAAAGCAGAAGGTGGGAATCAGAATGTTAGCAGTGGCGGTAGCAACAACAAGAAGCGGAAATGGAGCAGTGGGGTTAGTAATCTGGAGATGCAGCACGGAAGTGTGCAACAAAAGAAGTCGGTGTGTGGGAACTGTGGAAAGGGTCACTCGGGGGAGTGCTTGAAAGGAAAAACGGTATGTTATACATGTGGGCAAGAAGGACATACCTCACCCAATTGTCCTAAGGTGAAGAAAGGAGGTTGCTTTAACTGTGGTGACGTGGGACATCGAATCAAGGATTGACCGAAGAAGAAAAGCACGGATGGCGAAAATGATAACAGGGGCAATAACACTAAGACAACCAGTGGAGGACCAGCCCAGCCAAACAAGCCTACAGCACGAACATTCAATATGACAGTGCAAGATGCCGTGGCATCCAGGGAGGTGGTGTTAGGTATAATTCCGATCAATGATATAAATGCCTATGTGTTATTCGATTCGGGAGCTTCATGTTCTTTCGTATCTGATGAATTTGCTCAAAGATTAAGTTTACCTCATGAACTATTAGAACGCCCAATGAATGTAGAAGTAGCAAACAAAGAAATTATCCCTGTAGACTGCATCTATAGGAACTGTTGTGCTAATGTAAGAGGGTTTAAGCTTAACGTGGATTTGATACCGATTCATCTTGAAGAGTTTGATGTAATCCTCGGGATGGATTGGTTATCAAGTCATAGAGCGGTCATTGACTGTAAGAAAAAGTGCGTGCACCTAAAGACTCCAAATAAGTCAAAGGTGGTATTTCATGGCAGTAAATCACCGAGACAATCTTGTTGTCTGACGATGATGCAACCAAGTAAGTTACTTAGGAAGGGTTGTATAGGTTATTTGGCTTACATTGTGGATACCCCCCGAGTCGAGGGTGAACTGGGTCAGATACCTATTGTAAGAGAATTCGTTGACATTTTTCCTGATGAGATTCCGGGATTGCCACCAGATAGAGAGATAGAGTTTGTTATCGATTTGGCACCAGGGACATCACCGGTATCCAAAGCGCCGTATCGTATGGCTCCTGTAGAAATGAAGGAATTGATGGTTCAACTACAAGAGTTGTTAGATAAGGGATACATTCGACCAAGCATATCACCATGGGGAGCACCAGTCTTATTCGTAAAGAAGAAGGATGGGTCATTAAGGCTTTGTATCGACTACCGGGAGTTGAACAAGGTCACCATTAAGAACAAGTACCCATTGCCCAGGATCGACGATTTGTTTGATCAGTTGAAGGGGGCGAAATACTTTTCAAAAATCGACTTGAGGACCGGTTATCACCAACTGAAGGTGAGACAGGATGATGTTCCAAAGACGGCATTCAGAACTCGGTATGGACACTTTGAGTTTCTGGTAATGTCTTTTGGGTTGACGAATGCGCCAGCAGCATTCATGGACTTGATGAACAGAGTGTTTAAACAGTATTTGGATAAGTTTGTTGTCGTGTTCATTGATGACATCCTGGTATATTCAGAGACAGGAAGATCACGTTGAACATCTAAGGAAAGTGTTGGAGACGTTAAGAAGGGAGAAGTTGTATGCAAAGTTCTCCAAGTGTGAATTTTGGTTGCGGAGAGTGCATTTTTTGGGTCACGTTGTCGACAAGGATGGTGTTTCGGTAGATCCAGCAAAAGTAGAAGCGGTTATCAACTGGGAACAACCAAAGACACCGACAGAAATTAGGAGTTTCTTGGGATTAGCAGGATACTATCGAAGATTCATCCAAGATTTTTCAAAGATAGCCTCGCCGTTGACCAACCTTACTAGAAAGACAGTGAAGTTCGTTTGGACGGAAAAATATGAACAGAGTTTCATAGAATTGAAGAAGAGGCTCAGTCAAGCACCTGTGTTGGCTTTACCGGACAACACGGGAGGATTTGTAGTGTATAGTGATGCGTCACACAAGGGTCTTGGCTGTGTACTGATGCAGCATGGCAAGGTCATTGCGTACGCTTCACGTCAGCTGAAGGACTATGAGAAGGGTTATCCGACTCATGACCTGGAATTAGCAGCAGTAGTTTTTGCCTTGAAGATTTGGAGGCACTATTTGTATGGTGAGAAGTGTGAGATATATACGGATCACAAGAGTCTGAAGTATATCTTCACACAGAAAGAGCTAAATATGAGGCAGCGCCGATGGCTAGAATTGATCAAGGATTATGATTGTGAGATTCTGTACCATCCAGGCAAAGCAAATGTAGTGGCAGATGCCCTGAGCAGAAAAGACAGAGAGAAATTACTGAAGTTAACCATTCAAGAGGAATTGGTGAAAGATTTCGAATGACTTAACTTAGAGGTTAAGTATCCGATAGAGACCAACGAGAAATTATTTACAGTGGCAACGAGCCCTACTTTACTAGATAAGATTAAAGGGGCTCAAGAGAAGGACGAGGATTGCGACAACATCAAGAAGCGGTTAGCTGAAGGGGATGAATTGAAATATAAGATTGATGGCACCGGACTGCTGAGATTTGAAGGACGAATTTGGGTACCGTTAGTACCAGAACTAAGAGAAGAGATTCTGCAAGAAGCGCATAGTACGAGGTACTCGATACACCCAGGAAGCACAAAGATGTATCAAGACTTACGTCAACACTTTTGGTGGCCAAACATGAAGAGAGAGGTTGCAGAATGCGTCAGTAGATGTCTAACTTATCAGAGAGTCAAGGCAGAGCATCAACGACCGAGTGGATTACTACAGCCTTTAGAGATTCCAGAGTGGAAGTGGGAGCACATCACGATGGATTTTGTGGTGGGACTTCCAGCAACGCAAAAGGGACACGACGCCATATGGGTGATCGTAGATCGTCTTACGAAGTTGGCTCACTTTTTGCTGATCAAGATCAGGTATAGTCTGGACCAGCTAGCCAAAGTATATATCAAGGAAATTATCTCGAGACATGGCGTACCAGTATCTATTGTGTCAGATAGGGATCCGCGTTTCACGTCAAACTTCTGGAAGAGTCTTCAAGAAAGAATGGGGACGCAGCTACGGATGAGCACCGCGTATCATCCGCAGACCGATGGGCAAAGCGAGAGAACGATTCAAACACTTGAAGACATGCTCAGAGCTTGTGTGATGGACTTCAAGGGTAGCTGGGAGGATCATCTTCCATTAGTAGAGTTCGCATACAACAATAGCTATCACGCCAGCATCGGGATGCCGCCGTACGAAGCACTGTATGGAAGGAAATGTAGAACGCCCTTATGCTGGGATGAAGTAGGTGAACGTCGACTGTTGGGACCAGAACTGGTGCAGCAGACCGTAGAGACCATCAAGGTGATTAGAGCCCGACTAGTAGCAGCTCAAGATCGCCAGAAGAAGTATGCAGACTTACATCGCCAGAAGAGAGATTTTGAGGTGGGAAGCTATACATTTTTGAAAGTATCTCCCTGGAAAGGGAAGATAAGGTTTGGAAAGAAAGGTAAACTAAGTCCGAGATTTATTGGACCTTTCGAGATCTTGAAGAAGATAGGCGAAGTGGCGTACAAGGTAGCTCTACCTCCAGAACTGGAACATATTCATAATGTGTTTCATGTGTCAGTGCTACGACCATATAAGCCTGATTACAAGCACGTGATATCGTACGAGCCAATTCAGGTCGAAAGGGATTTGTCGTACGAGGAAATTTCGGTCAAAATTTTAGATAGAAAGGAACAGAAATTGCGAAATAAGGTTATACATTCTGTAAAAGTTCTTTGGAGGAACCACAATGCTGAAGAAGCCACGTGGGAACTCGAAGAAAAGATAAGAGAAAATTATTCACACCTTTTTGAGTAACCTTATATGAAATTCCGGGGACGGAATTCTTATAAGGGGGGAGGATGTAATAACCGTGAATTTTAAGTCACCATATGTATGTACATTATCGATTTTTTTTTTACTTTATGTTATATAAGGATTTAATATGTGACCACCTATGTGAAGTGGTGCATGTGGCAATTAACATATATACTATACTTATGGATACATACATTTATAGATTTCATTAAAAACGAAAGCTTTGTAACCTAATTATACATTAGGTAAGACTATTAAATAACCTAAGGGTTATGGTAATACAGAAAAGTTAGTATTTAATATGTATACTAACTTAAGTGGGTAAACATAGTATTTCAAGTGACTAAAAATTTTAAACCTAATTCTTGTAAATCTAATTAGGTTATGAGATAAAGTCACATGTATAAGTAATTAAACTTCATATGATTGGAAATGGAAGCCCTAAATAATTAAATTGGGTAACATTATTAAAATTGCTAGACTATGTTTAGTATATAGCCCAAAACAATTAAAGGAGAAGCCCAAAAGAAATAAAACACAATCCAATACTTAGCCCACTTGATTAGGGGTATTCTAGACATTTGATTAATCAAAATTGGGCATTTAAAATAAAAGCTAAATGGAGGATATTATGGGCTAGAGGATTCTAAGTGGAATAATTAAGCTAACTTGTCCATTAGTAGAAATTATTAAACACAAGGACAATGTTGTCAAGCTTCCATTGGATGCCACTCCATTATGCACATTTAATCATGTCTAGCCTAATGGAAATAATAATACAAAGTTTTTACCCAATGGACAACAAAATAGTTATGGGAGGATTATTAGTGAATTGCCCATTTCATTTTGTAATCACATTTCATTCTTCCAACATCTCATTTTCTCTCCATCTTCTTCTTCTATCATTTGCTCCCAAGCTAGCCAACTTCATAGAGAGAAAAGAGAGAGAGGGTTTTGGTTATAGAGAGAAGAGATAAGAGTGCTAGTTGTTCATGCCTCCTAAGTATATTACTTACTTTGGAAAATCAAGAAAGGTAGCAACTAAGTCAAGGTACAACTTACCTTCATCTTCTTCTTTTACTTTGTTTTGCTAGCTTGAGTTTTGATGGGGTTATGTACAAATACTCAAGATACACTAGTTCTACATATCATCATGTATGGAACTAAGTAACTTGAGTGTTAGATCAAAGACTTAGAGGAAGAAAATGAGCATATGTTCTCCAAGGGTGAAAACTCTTGTTTTTCTTCCACTAAATCTTGAGTAACTCAAGTTTTACAACTTGGAATTATGATCCGTCGAAGGGGGGTACTAGATACATGAGTTATGTAGTAAACCCAAGTGGTAGAATACAAATCTAGCAAATTTTGAAACTTTTGAGACTATTTTTCCCAAAACAGTCCGCTTTGCATGTTGAGGCTTTGAAAACCCTAAATTAGCTACTGATCCGTTTTTCATGAGGCTATTTTGGTCAGTTTCTTCTCTTTTAAAAATCTGGGAAAAATCACAGAGGTACCTTGAGAAGTTATGTACATGCAGGAAAAAGAACGGACACGTTTCGAGTTATATATTGTGCGTAATGACTATTTCCGTAAAGGACTCCGAAATATTAACCTTCGAATGTCTCACTGTGTATACACTAGAAAATTCCGAAATTTTTACAGTAGCTTCATATATGTTACGAGAGCATACACTGAAAATTTCAGAGTTTTCTGAGCAAAACTCAATTTATGAAAAATGGGGCAAATTCGAGTGTTTTAGACACTTTAAAAATAGTAAATCATTTTCTAAAATTCCAGAAAAATTAGGAGATCATTGTGTGTTTATATTCTGTCAAAATCCAGAAGTTGAGAATTTTTGGAATCAGTTTGCTATTTTTCCTAAAAATAGTTAAATTATGAATAAAAAGAAATAAATAGTTAAATGATGTCTTTAATGAGAAAAATGTGATTTTTATGCTTGAATGCTCATAATATATTATATCATGACTATGTTAGGGCATGTTGGTAATTTATAATAATAAATATTATTTGTGACCTTTTATGGATATTAAATAAGGGGTTAATAAAGGATGAACAATTAGAATAAATTATTTATTAATTTAGTAAATCATTGGAATATTATTATAATATTAATAATATTATAATATGATGTTGTTAAGTAAATAAAAATATTAAGATTAAAATTTCATTAAAATATTATTAAATAATTAATAATATTAGATTAAGATATTAATCCTAGATTAAAATATTATTAAAAGATTAATAATATTAGATTAAAGTATTATTATTAAATGATTAAAATATTATTAAATAATAATATTTGAGATTAAATAAAATCTTATTAAATATAATAACATTAGTAAAGGAATAAAATATTATTAAATAATTAATAATATTAGTAAGTGAATAAAATATTAGTAAATGATTGAAAGTATTATTAGTAAACCAATAATACTAGAAGGTGAATTAAATATTATCTAAGTTAATAATATTATGTGAATTAAAGGTAGTCGTTAATTGTAACGACCCCAAAATAGGTCCATTCCACCCAACCCATTCTGAGTCGTTAAATACATGGTACAGAAAATAACTACAACTTTATTACAACAATTGTCGTGCAAAATACAACAACACATATGCTGTGAGTTTGGATACAAATATATACCAAATGTGACTCATGTTCCAACTGTGGACATCACCTCACAATAACACCTTACATAAAGGTATAGTCAAAAACTGTTTTAGAAATTAGAATCTTTGGGAAGTGCTCAAGGAAACCTTCGTACATGGGAGGCCACGCATCTAGGTTATGATAGATATCATATGGCCACAGAATTATCCTTGGTTGACCCAATAGACCCCAAAGAAAAACGAGAAGATTACTATCATATTCTTCCTAATGGTGAGTCTTCTCTTGACTTATCATTATCTCCACTGTCTCTAATTGAGAATTATACTTCAAACAAATACCAAGATTATATAGGTAGTGCCCATAGATATACTCAGCAAGTGGATGAGCACAACCCTGTCTTATGATGACACGAGATTGTATGTCATTAGACATCTTGTATGATAGTGACAAAACACCCTTCCAACGTTGGGTTCGCCTCACCCTATTTTCTTCACCAAATATAACTACTAAATGATGACCACCGTTCTATTCCCTTGTTACCCCCGCTCGACCCAGCTACACTCTTATTACCTGAAAAGAATTGTGAAGCAAAAGGGTGAGCACAACTAGCTCAGTAAAGAATATCATGACTAAAGATAATTCAATTATCAATAGCCTTCATCAACAATAAATCAGAGATTTAGAACATATGGTAAATGATAAAAATTTCAACCATAGTTGCAGCGGAACGAGCAATCCATTAGAAGAGTCAAATAGACTATAAAGTCTATTATCTTCTCCATGTTAAAAATCCACCAACAATATTTTATCCCTGTAATATCAATCAACAATTCTGGTCCACAATCATATGAATAACTCATAATCATATCTGTAGTTCTAAATTCCTCTTCTCATCCAGGACGATGATAATTTTCATCACCTATCTTTACCTGAAACATCAAAGATCATGGTTACACCAAATCACATTTCCCGTTCATAATCATACTAATAAATCCATATTTGCACTACGGGCCAAAGATAATCATCAAATAACCATCTTTGCACTACGGGCCAAAGATATTCAACAACAGTTTATCTTTGCACTACAGACCAAAGATATTCAACAACAGTTCATCTTTGCACTACAGGCCAAAGATATTCATCAACAGGCCATCTTTGCACTACATGCCAAAGATATTCATCAACAATTCATATTTGCACTACAGGCCAAATATATTCATATCTCAAAGAAATATATAATCATTTCAGAATTTATATAAACAATAATTATAACCATGTTGATCAATTCACCTTTGCACTTAAGCTTAAGATATTCAATTATAAATTCAATGGTCATGATCATACCAGTCACAATTCAACTTTGCACTACAGGCCAAAGAGAACTCTAGTCATGATCATACCAATAATCTACCCATCTTTACACTCCAGTGAAAGAGAATTTCAACATCAGGGTTATAAAAATGTTATATATGATGATAAAAATAATATGATCAACATATAGTTTTAATCTCAAGAGTAATATTCGTAACTTATGAATAGTAAATCGTGAATAGCAACTCATGAATAGTAATCCCGACACAAAAGATAGAAATTCCACAATAAAATCCATACCAATATTTTGGTATAATGATATTGAAAGAATAACATTACTTAAATTTATAAATAATTTATTTTAATTGTTTACACTTTACTAATTAATGCATTTAATCATCATAAAATGTCAACTCTTACAATTTCATCATCAATAACCAAAACCCTCATCAAAAATCTGCATATACCTCATATAGGATTCTCAAGCCATAAAATCTTTTTTTCCAATTTTCTTTCTTCACAAAACATATTTAATTCATTTACTCATAACTAGACCATTTTCATGAAAAATATCAAATCAGTTCCAAAAATATTTCTTTTCTGAGATTTAGCATAATATAGTCCCATAGTGAACATATATTTTTCTCAGAATTTTTAAAAGTCATTTACTATTTTTCATATGGCCAAAATAGCCGAATATTTAGACATTTATCAAAAATTGTACTTTTGTCTAAAAATTCTAAAATTTACAGAGTATACTTCTATCATATACATGTACTCCCAATAAAAAATTTCATCAATTTTGGAGTTAACCACAAGGAATTATAAGCGGTTACTTTTAAAATAGTCTTTTCTCATAAAATTCATAACTCTCAATCTATACATCCAAAAATCACCATTTTTGGATACAATCAAGAAAACTCATCAAAATATCATTTCAAATTTTTTTAGAATTTTTGAAGATCAGAAAAATTACGAAACTGAAAATCATAACAACCCTTAAAATCCATTACTATCCCTTACCTCAAAAGAGCACACTACAAGAAAAAGGCTTAACAGCGACCAAGACTATCCGCGACCGCATATCCGGTCGCTGATACTATTTATAGCGACCGACATCTGCGACCGTTCCTTAAAGTAGTCGCTAAATACTATCCGCGACCGCATGCGGTCGCTGAGAAGTCGCTATTACAAATTTACCTCGTAAAATTTGGCACGAAATGTTGGCGCCAAGGTTTTGTGCGACCACTTAACATCTGCGACCGCATGCGGTCGCTGATAAGTCCATGTCATTAAAATTCAGCGACCGCAGATGGTCGCTGATGGCGGTCGCTGATCAAACTAAAAGAAATCAGTAACAGGTCTTTCGCTCGACACAGAAGACGGAAGAAAAAAGAAGAAGAAAGGGAGCTCAGCATAGAGAGAAGAGGGAGAAGAGGGAGAAAAGGGGGAGAAGAGAAGTAGGAGAAGGAGAAGTTTGCCGCACCACCGGCCAACCACCGCCGCCACCAGCCAGCCGCCGTCCCCACCAAACACTGGTATGTACTTTTTATTTTAGGTTTTCTTAATATAAATTCTCTCTTCTTCTTCCTCCTAATGAAATTGAGAAGCCGTCGCTAGTCAAGCAACTGATTCATTTTATCGTCACTTTTAGGTAATAATGTTTCCGTTGAATTTCCTTATAAGATTTCGTTTTTAAGTAAAAAAAAAATTCTTATTTGGTGTGTTTTGTTTGCTAGAGAATAATCATTCATATGAATAATCATTTGTTTTTCGGAAGCATCTGAATTGGTTTAGAAGATTTATTGTTAGAGACTTGAATTTCAGTTAGTTAGATGTTACCAATGACAGTAATTTTCTAACAATACCTTCCATCCGTCCTACAAAAAGAGTCCCAATTTGTGAATTTTGTAAATATTAAGACTGTGTATTTATTTTATGTTTGACCCTACAAATATAAGTAGTTAGTTAAGTAGTGGTAGGCTGGTAGCATGGTAAAGAAATTATGCGGAAAAATCTAAGAATATTGGGTTATTTTATATTACTATCAATCATCTACCTAAAATTTATTGAAAACTACATCCTAAAACTCGAAATAATATTACTCCAACTGAAGTTGGGATAGCTTAAAGTTTTTTGTGAAGAAGAGCAAGGGGGTAAACCTTGTAAACTTTCATGAATCAATGAATTCAATTCTTCAAGTAATTGTTCGATTTGATTGGAAATTTTTATATTTCTCTTGGTTTGTGTCTTGGGTGCCTAGAAATGTCCATATATGCATGTCGTCGTGCATGTGGCTAGTCCATATTGTAGGGAAGACTCTGGTGAAATTTTTTTAAGTATTATAAGTATATTGGTGATCCACTAGAGCCTATTAAGGGGCTGTTAGAGCTGATGGGCTGGGATTGGGGCCGCGAGGCCACACGAGGCCACGCCAAGCTTAGCTAAGCCTCATAGGACTAATAGTCCCACATTAAGGGACTAATAGTATGCCTTCTTCTGCAATCTTGATATACGCAGCATATGCAGACCATATATGATGTAATGATTCGTATTCTACCCCTATGAATCTATTGGCTTTAGGTTGGTGTTAGTTAAAATATGTAGGATGACATAAGACCATACTCTAATTTAAGATCCATAACAATATACCATGCCTTTGGGTAGTCGATCTCAAGCGGTGTAAATTTGTTTTGGCATGTATCCTTGTTCAATTCCCGAATAATCATATATGATGCACACTCATGTTATATATGTATATATACATCTATATGTATTTATAAGCATCATAAATGGGATTGAGCTGAATTGTTAATCTCTAACAAGGGAATACAATAAATTCATGTCAACATAGGTACCGTGCAATCATGGACCTCTATTTAGACCGTAGTTGGATGGCACGACGAAAGTCAAGTGCCCAGATAGGTGCTACAGCTGAATTTAGAGCTGGTTGCCAAGTGTTTTTGGAGTATGCGTATAGTCACCCGGAATGTATGAATGGTAAGTCGCAGATACGATGTCCATGTTTGAAGTGTAAGAATGTAAATTATATGGATAGAGACATGATAAACTATCATTTACTTGTTTCTGGGTTCATGAGAAATTACGAAGAATGCTGGTGGGCACATGGGCAGAGAAGAGATGGTGGCATCACACAAGTACATAATTCTGGCAGTAGTACTCATCGTATGAATGAAATTGTTCATGATATTGCATGGCCAGATTTTGATTGGGAGCAAGGCAGAGAACAACCTATGAATTCTGATGCCAAAGAATTCTTTAAGTTGTTAAACGAGGGTAGAGAGCCATTGTGGCATGGTTGCACCAAACACACTACATTGTCTGCAGTGGCGACATTACTTAACATCAAGGCTGATCACAACATGAGCCATGAGTGTTTTGAGTCGCTCTTGAAGGCCATTAAGAGTATGTTGCCTGACGGTGAGAAATTACCTGGTAACTATTACTTTTGTAAGAAAATGGTGAAGAAGTTGGGTCTTGGATACCAAAAGATCGATGCATGTCCCAACGATTGCATGTTGTTTTATAAGGAAAATGAACAGATGACAAGGTGCACGTTTTGCAGTCATGATCGGATGTAAATAAATATAGAGGACAACAATGATGTAATCCAGTTAGAGGGTGGAGATGAACCTGATGAATTGGATCCCGAGACAGTTATTGTGCAGGATGACAGTGATATTGAGAAAGAGTTATTGACTGACACTGACACAGAATCTGAAGATGGTTATGAATCTCCGATACTTGTACAAAATGATTCTGACTCATCAGACAACGATTTTCATTAAAATGTATGTTTAGTTTTAATTGTACAAAATGTATGTTTATGTTCATGTTCATGTTTAGTTCATAATTATGTACCTTTCATTTATGTTCTCTATATAGGAATGTTCTCTATATCCTTAACTATATCATTTATAGTTGTTGTAGTTAACTATTTTGCAGTCATGTTTATGTACCTTTCACTTATGGTAATCGTAGTTAACTATTTCATACAATTAATTGTCATTCATAATTTCATACTAACATCCTAATTTTTTTTATTTATAGATGTCTTCTGAACCTGTTGCACGAAAGCGCGGGTTGGGTCGGGGCCCTAATCATGTGCCGAAGGCCCCGGCTAATCCGGATGATCGCATTCTTATACAGATCCGTCCTCCTCCAGAAAGCACGTAAGTTAAACATCGTGTATATATAAGGGTTTAATATTTCCATTGTTATAAATATATTTTAATGTAAATTATTGTATATTGTAGTGATTTTCAAGATAGTAAAATTGTGAAGTGCATTTCACAATTATGCTTACAGAACTGGCCTACGCCAGTGATTACATGGGCGAGCACACCTCTCGCCCATAAGGATGCAGTTTGGGCTGAATTTTAGGTATATTTATTTAATCACTCTGATAGATAATACATAGTTAATCAACTAATAGTTTAGTAATGTTCGATTATGGTATTATAGTAGTTTTAATATTATTATTGTTGTTTTATTTGCAGAAGCGGTATAGATGGGACGACGCACATGCATCAGTTATTCAAGCACTGTTCTGGCAGAAGTGCGCCGTCCGGACTAAAGATAATCTAAACAAAGAACGACAGAAAGCCCTGCACAATGCTGAGATTGACCATCCAGGACAGGGTGAGCAGTATATGCATGAGCATTGCCCCTGGTGGTGCGCACATCCCATATGGGTGCAGATGTGTGAGCAGTGGAGAGCTGAGAGCTGGGTCAAGAGACGTAAGACTGCCGCCTCGAACAGATCCTCAGGTGTATCTGAAGGCGAAAAGGCAAAAGGCACGTACAAGGGCGGCAGTATATCTCAGCTGCAACATATTGCTGCTAGGGTACGTATGTATAACAAGCTTATTGGCTTAGTTATTTGTCTTTATGTTTACAGTCATGTTTTGTAGCTAAAATATCATATGTTTACATATTAATATGAGAACATGAACTGTAGGAGTCTGAGTCTCAAGGTTAACCTATCAATTGGTTAGATGTGTATGTGGACACCCGTGATGGTCTGCCTGATGCTGTTCAGATAGCGGTAATAAGTTAACTTTAAACATATTATAGTCATGTTTTTTAGCATTTCGTATTTATTTTTAATTATTTATTTGTTGACCTTCTGACAGGACACTTATAAGGGCTTAATGAACGAGCGCTATCCTGAAGGCACCCCGCGTCCGGCGATTGATCAAGAATTGTGGGAGAGGGCGTCCGTCGTGAAGAAAAATTATGTTAAAGGTCAAGGACAGAGACGATGCCCGACCATCAGTGGCACAGGCAGCTCTGCTACCCAGTCTACACAGTCTACACAGTCATCAGGTCATCCAGCCTATCATACTCCTGCTGACTGTGTGAGAGCGATCTGTCAAAATCGTGATCTTCTTCTTATACTGGGCGGGCATCTGCATTCTCTGAATCCTGATGACTTGGCAAAGGCAGTGGCGGAAGCAGCAGCATCACAGCATCAGGGTGGCGACCAGGTACTTTTAATGTTTCATTACGTACATTGTCTATTATTTAGCTTTCCCCAAGTCATAGCAGTATCAACACATGTAACATATATGTTTTATTCTTTTGTTAATTACAGGGTACTAATTTGAATGATCCATGAAGAGCTAGACCAGTCATGCATGTTAGATTTGTAAAGCCTTGTTAGACTTGTTTTTTAGATTTTTAAAGCCTTGTAATCTTTTAAACTACTTATCTTTGGACTGTATTGGTTTACGATTCTATTATATGGATGTTTACGATTGTATTGTGTTGTGTTGATTTAGATTCATTCTTTGGACTGTATGTATGGATGGATGTTTATCATATAGTAGTTATCATGGATGGATGCGTATATATACTGCTGTGTGTTGGGATAAAAAGCAGGTACAAAGCAGGTTATTTTTGGGAAATCAATAAAACAGGAAAAATATTTAAAAAAAAAAAACAAAGTCAGCGACCGCGTGCGGTCGCTGATACAGTATTAGCGACCGAGTAAGGTGCTTCTACTTCAGCGACCGCATGCGGTCGCTATTACCAGTCGCTGACACGTGTACCACATCACGTCTGACGCATGACTCAGCATGAGTCAGAATAGCGACAGCTGAGGTCGCTGATTGCGGTCGCTAATAATGCGGTCGCTATTGGTGGTCGCTGATGTCTTTTTAGCGACAAGATTTTCTGCGACTACTATTAGCGACTGCATCCGGTCGCTGATACCCATCTGCGACTATATGCGGTCGCAGATGTGCGGTCACTGATAAGCCTTTTTGTTGTAGTGGCAGTACTTCTGACTGGATATCGGATATAATGCTGAAGGAAACTTACACTAATGAATAGCAACTCACCAAGTATCTAAAAACTCACAAAATATACTTCATAATATAGAGAGAGAAAGAGAGAAAGCTTATGTTTCTGGTGTGATTTTCAATTCTAACTTAGCCCTCTATTTATAGGAAAATTTTGGTAGGTTTGACCTGCAACCTGATGGCTTTACCTGCTACTATTCCCACCCACCACATTTGAAATATAATTCAGTACATTTCTTCACCAACCACAAGTGGGGCCCACCAATTCTAGAATTTTCTACCAAAATGATAAACTCCGAAAATTCAACAATTTCTGAACCAGTCATCTCGTAAAATTCATAATAAATCATACGTTCATTTTTAACGGTTCAAAATTTGTGGGCATATACTCAACTTATATATGTATAACATATCCAAAAATTACCACGATCCAACGGTCGGATTAAAAATTATAACCCCCGCAAAATATCTCAAAAACCCTGATTTTTAATACCTCCATTCCGACAAAAATACGGACAAAAATCTCAACATTAACTCCTTCATTTTTTAACCACAAAAATATATCCCTCATTTATATCCACATAAAATAAATATTTTCTTATCATATGAATCAATAATTAATTATTCACAAATAATATTACAGAATCACATTTATGACAACCAGGCCGTTCCCAGGAAAGAGGGGGCTTTCCAATAAGGATTTCTCCTTACTGGCGCGCAATTAGATGACCAAACCTCTCCTTAGACAGAACTTTCTAGACATTGCCAATAATGCTATCTAATAATACTATTCAAATAATATGAATTATTGATCTGATAATGGGAAATACTGTGCAGCAACAATTATTGAACAACAATAATACAAAATTTCAACGTAGCAATTATTGAATCAATAAAATAAAATATTGAACAGTAATTACTGTAACAATTATTGAGTAGTGCCTTCTTACGCAAGAATCAATAATTTCAAAAATACTATGCAATACCGTGTGCTACTGTGCAATAACGCGTATTACTGTATTTTAACCACCGGGTATTCTAACAGTGTTAACGGTAACAACTACGTCGTTATTTGTAAAAACTCAAATTTGTCGTTTTCTTCACCCAACAGTTATTCTGTTATGGGGCCCACAAATGGTTGCGCCGTCGTACGAATATTCCCCGACAGAAAGAATATTCCACGACCAAACGAATATTCCCCGACAACAATGATTATTTTATAACCACTTGCTTATTTTGAAAAAAAATCATATTTCACTCATAACTTTAAATTTTTATCAATTTAACCATTTACTGAATAGTAATTATAAGAAAAATTGAATACTTTTATTTCATAAAATTCGGGGTCTTACAATCTCCCCTCCTTATGAAATTTCGTCCCCGAAATTTACGTACCTGGTATTTCGAAGAGTTGAGAATACCTTGCTTCTATTTCAGATTCTATCTCTCAGATCATCATGATTTCTCCATTGCTCATCTCCCATGATAACTTCATTTGGGTTCCTCATTTGTTGGGAAGTCATGACAACTGCCATCCCTCGAACTACTCGGCTTTGACTTGTCTGGAGTAGCATTTGGCGTCATCATTACCGTTGGAATATACCTTTCTACATGACATATTCCTCCCTCAACTGCCTCTTCGTACTCCTCATTCATGATCTGAATCATCAATCTTCGATCCATATCGGATTCAGGTTGACCGCTATGTACAAGGTAATTCAAAACTCGATGTTGGGTTCTCCCAATTGCTTTCCAAAAAGAGAAATTCATATCATCTATTTTAGCCTTCTTAGATCGAACATCTTTTTCAACAATATCCACGTGTCGTGCGGCTTTTGCCCATGCATCACTTATTCTCACTCGTTCAGTTTTTTCTTCTCTTAGCTCAGATTCTATTTTTATCATCTTATACTCTGCCAAAGAATGCTTCTGTTCAAGCATCACATATCGGGTAACACAAGCTTGAATTATTGCATCCTTTTGTTCCACGACCGCCTGTCGTTCTTCTGCCTGCTCTTCTAACTCATGAATACGATTTTGAAATTCTACATTTTGATCATATAATACCTCTAATAAACTCTCCTCTGGTACTTCTTCTTCCTCTTCTTCCTCAGTCTCAGCTGTTACCTCTGCGACTATCTCGGGTGTAACTATCAATTCTTCACTCACCACATGGATATCTCTAATTCCTTCTTCGTTTGACATCACATTATCACGGTTAGTGATTAGAGGTATCCCCACAGTCTCATTCACTCCATTTTTAGCATTCTCAGCTGCCATTCTCAAATACTGCCATAAAACAAGGGTTAATTAAATAAATTAACATATCACATAATATCCCAATATTATGACTGACCAACAAATAAGCTTAGGTAGGACACACTAGCGAAGGATTTACTCATCTCTCCCCTCCTAGTTGTATTCCCCGATCTCCGCCAGAGATCATATCCCTAAGCTCTGATACCACCTGTAACGACCCCAAAATAGGTCCATTCCACCCAACCCATTCTGAGTCGTTAAATACATGGTACAGAAAATAACTACAACTTTATTACAACAATTGTCGTGCAAAATACAACAACACATATGCTGTGAGTTTGGATACAAATATATACCAAATGTGACTCATGTTCCAACTGTGGACATCACCTCACAATAACACCTTACATAAAGGTATAGTCAAAAACTGTTTTAGAAATTAGAATCTTTGGGAAGTGCTCAAGGAAACCTTCGTACATGGGAGGCCACGCATCTAGGTTATGATAGATATCATATGGCCACAGAATTATCCTTGGTTGACCCAATAGACCCCAAAGAAAAACGAGAAGATTACTATCATATTCTTCCCAATGGTGAGTCTTCTCTTGACTTATCATTATCTCCACTGTCTCTAATTGAGAATTATACTTCAAACAAATACCAAGATTATATAGGTAGTGCCCATAGATATACTCAGCAAGTGGATGAGCACAACCCTGTCTTATGATGACACGAGATTGTATGTCATTAGACATCTTGTATGATAGTGACAAAACACCCTTCCAACGTTGGGTTCGCCTCACCCTATTTTCTTCACCAAATATAACTACTAAATGATGACCACCGTTCTATTCCCTTGTTACCCCCGCTCGACCCAGCTACACTCTTATTACCTGAAAGGAATTGTGAAGCAAAAGGGTGAGCACAACTAGCTCAGTAAAGAATATCATGACTAAAGATAATTCAATTATCAATAGCCTTCATCAACAATAAATCAGAGATTTAGAACATATGGTAAATGATAAAAATTTCAACCATAGTTGCAGCGGAACGAGCAATCCATTAGAAGAGTCAAATAGACTATAAAGTCTATTATCTTCTCCATGTTAAAAATCCACCAACAATGTTTTATCCCTGTAACATCAATCAACAATTCTGGTCCACAATCATATGAATAACTCATAATCATATCTGTAGTTCTAAATTCCTCTTCTCATCCAGGACGAATGATAATTTTCATCACCTATCTTTACCTGAAACATCAAAGATCATGGTTACACCAAATCACATTTCCCGTTCATAATCATACTAATAAATCCATATTTGCACTACGGGCCAAAGATAATCATCAAATAACCATCTTTGCACTACGGGCCAAAGATATTCAACAACAGTTTATCTTTGCACTACAGGCCAAAGATATTCAACAACAGTTCATCTTTGCACTACAGGCCAAAGATATTCATCAACAGGCCATCTTTGCACTACATGCCAAAGATATTCATCAACAATTCATATTTGCACTACAGGCCAAATATATTCATATCTCAAAGAAATATATAATCATTTCAGAATTTATATAAACAATAATTATAACCATGTTGATCAATTCACCTTTGCACTTAAGCTTAAGATATTCAATTATAAATTCAATGGTCATGATCATACCAGTCACAATTCAACTTTGCACTACAGGCCAAAGAGAACCCTAGTCATGATCATACCAATAATCTACCCATCTTTACACTCCAGTGAAAGAGAATTTCAACATCAGGGTTATAAAAATGTTATATATGATGATAAAAATAATATGATCAACATATAGTTTTAATCTCAAGAGTAATATTCGTAACTTATGAATAGTAAATCGTGAATAGCAACTCATGAATAGTAACCCCGACACAAAAGATAGAAATTCCACAATAAAATCCATACCAATATTTCGGTATAATGATATTGAAAGAATAACATTACTTAAATTTATAAACAATTTATTTTAATTGTTTACACTTTACTAATTAATGCATTTAATCATCATAAAATGCCAACTCTTACAATTTCATCATCAATAACCAAAACCCTCATCAAAAATCTGCATATACCTCATATAGGATTCTCAAGCCATAAAATCCTTTTTTCCAATTTTCTTTCTTCACAAAACATATTTAATTCATTTACTCATAACTAGACCATTTTCATGAAAAATATCAAATCAGTTCCAAAAATATTTCTTTTCTGAGATTTAGCATAATATAGTCCCATAGTGAACATATATTTTTCTCAGAATTTTTAAAAGTCATTTACTATTTTTCATATGGCCAAAATAGACGAATATTTAGACATTTATCAAAAATTGTACTTTTGTCTAAAAATTCTAAAATTTACAGAGTATACTTCTATCATATACATGTACTCCCAATAAAAAATTTCATCAATTTTGGAGTTAACCACAAGGAATTATAAGCGGTTACTTTTAAAATAGTCTTTTCTCATAAAATTCATAACTCTCAATCTATACATCCAAAAATAACCGTTTTTGGATACAATCAAGAAAACTCATCAAAATATCATTTCAAATTTTTTCAGAATTTTTGAAGATCAGAAAAATTACGAAACTGAAAATCATAACAACCCTTAAAATCCATTACTATCCCTTACCTCAAAAGAGCAGTACTTCTGACTGGATATCGGATATGATGCTGAAGGAAACTTACACTAATGAATAGCAACTCACCAAGTATCTAAAAACTCACAAAATATACTTCATAATATAGAGAGAGAAAGAGAGAAAGCTTATGTTTCTGGTGTGATTTTCAATTCTAACTTAGCCCTCTATTTATAGGAAAATTTTGGTAGGTTTGACCTGTAACCTGATGGCTTTACCTGCTACTATTCCCACCCACCACATTTGAAATATAATTCAGTACATTTCTTCACCAACCACAAGTGGGGCCCACCAATTCTAGAATTTTCCACCAAAATGATAAACTCCGAAAATTCAACAATTTCTGAACCAGTCATCTCGTAAAATTCATAATAAATCATACGTTCATTTTTAACGGTTCAAAATTTGTGGGCATATACTCAACTTATATATGTATAACATATCTAAAAATTACCACGATCCAACGGTCGGATTAAAAATTATAACCCCCGCAAAATATCTCAAAAACCCTGATTTTTAATACCTCCATTCCGACAAAAATACGGATAAAAATCTCAACATTAACTCCTTCATTTTTTAACCACAAAAATATATCCCTCATTTATATCCACATAAAATAAATATTTTCTTATCATATGAATCAATAATTAATTATTCACAAATAATATTACAGAATCACATTTATGACAACCAGGCTGTTCCCAGGAAAGAGGGGGCTTTCCAATAAGGATTTCTCCTTACTGGCGCGCAATTAGATGACCAAACCTCTCCTTAGACAGAACTTTCTAGACATTGCCAATAATGCTATCTAATAATGCTATTCAAATAATATGAATTATTGATCTGATAATGGGAAATACTGTGCAGCAACAATTATTGAACAACAATAATACAAAATTTCAACGTAGCAATTATTGAATCAATAAAATAAAATATTGAACAGTAATTACTGTAACAATTATTGAGTAGTGCCTTCTTACGTAAGAATCAATAATTTCAAAAATACTATGCAATACCGTGTGCTACTGTGCAATAACGCGTATTACTGTATTTTAACCACCGGGTATTCTAACAGTGTTAACGGTAACAACTACGTCGTTATTTGTAAAAACTCAAATTTGTCGTTTTCTTCACCCGACAGTTATTCTGTTATGGGGCCCACAAATGGCTGCGCCGTCGTACGAATATTCCCCGACAGAAAGAATATTCCACGACCAAACGAATATTCCCCGACAACAATGATTATTTTATAACCACTTGCTTATTTTGAAAAAAAATCATATTTCACTCATAACTTTAAATTTTTATCAATTTAACCATTTACTGAATAGTAATTATAAGAAAAATTGAATACTTTTATTTCATAAAATTCGGGGTCTTACATTAATTAATAGTAACACTATCTAGACATGATAATGTTTATAAGAACTAAATGTAATGTATAATATCTATGTGATTACATAATCTAATGTTATGCTTTGACTAATTGAAAGATTAATTTATAGGTCTCTCAAAGAAAAATAATTTAACTGCATAGTGGATAGAAATTTAATTTCGTAGCCGTAACCTACGATCGAGGCAAGTTTCCTAACTCAAGCTCAAGTTATTATTTTCAAAGCATGTTAGTGAATAATTATTGATGATTATTCACGTCTATATTGATTATTGAAATTCGTACTTTGTGCAATTGAATTCCATTCTACTGCTATTGAACTGTGAATTAAATTAAAGTTCTTCATTTATGAACTGTTTATGAAATAGATCTATGCTAATTGTATCAGCTAGATCAAGCATGTCTAAATTTGTTAAATCAAATGTGTTTTAAATAACTGTTCTTATTAAATTGATATAGTAAGAACTCTTGACTGAGAAAAGGACGAATTTGATTAAGGCATGATATCAATGCCGGATTATTAAGTGTTTATGCATAAATCACGAGGTATGAAAGGCTGATCCCCTTGAATACCAAAACTTATTAAGAGGTCCAGTTTAATCACTGAGCACCTTAGCAAATGTTCATGGTTATTCAAAACCACTCAGTTCATGTTATTCAATTATCGAATATTCAATTGTTGATTATTAGTTCATGTTCCTTCACAATCTTATATTATTGTTGAACATTGAACGCAATATTTCTTTCTAAGTCATGATATATCTCCCTTGTCTATATAAACTTGTGAAGCAAATTAGTTGCTTACTCTTGCTATATCATGACATCTATTTCAGTTAAGCCCGAAGGATCAAACACGAAGGACAAGGGCAAGGGCAAGATCCAGGAGTAATTTAGACTGAATGTCAATTTAGTTATTATCTGATGGAATTTCTTAAGTAAACTATTTATATGATAAATGGTGTATTTAAAGTTAAGGTTATGGAGACCTTGGGACCGTGTTATGAGACTTTATTATAATGAACAATGTATGTTTATTATTTCGTAATAGTTATAGAATACTTATGATGATGATGATAGATCGTGAGCACCGAATCTGAGGTTAGAGGACCTGGATTTGGGGGTGTCACAGTATAACCCTACTAGATAAAGATAAGGAGGCTCAACTTCAGGACGGTGAATGTAAAAAGGTAATAAGGAAGATATCTAAAGGAACAGAACCGAGATTTAAGATGGACAAGGAAGGAATACTGAGATTTGAGGGTAGAATTTGGGCACCGCTAGTACCAGAGATTAAGGAAGACATTTTGAGCGAAGCTCATAGCGTACGATATTCGATTCACCCTGGTAGTACCAAGATGTACCAAGATCTTCGACAATATTTCTAGTGGCCTAATCTGAAACGTGATGTTACAGAATGTGTTGCCAAGTGTCTGACCTGTCAGAAAGTGAAAGCAGAACATCATAGACCAAGTGGGTTGCTACAACCGTTGGAGATCCCAGAATGGAAATGGGAACATATTACAATGGACTTCGTGGTTGGCCTTCCGACAACTCAGAAAGGCTACGACGCAGTATGGGTTATCGTTGACCAACTGACAAAATTCGCACACTTCCTTCTGATCAAAATCAGATTTAACTTAGATTAGTTGGCAAGGTTATATGTGAAAGAGATTGTTTCGCGACACGGAGTTCCAGTGTCAATTGTTTCCGATAGGGATCCGCGCTTTACATCGAACTTCTGGAAACGTCTACAGGAATGCATGGGTACGCAGCTGAGGATGAGTACAGCATACCACCCTCAAACAGATGGAGAGAGTAAGAGAACGATTCAGACATTAGAAGATATGCTAAGAGCCTGTGTGATGGACTTTAAAGGAAATTGGGACGATCACGTACCGCTTGTAGAGTTCGGCTACAACAACAGTTACCACGCTAGTATTGGCATGCCGCCTTATGAAGCATTATACGGCAGAAAGTACAGAACTCCGCTGTAAGACCCCGAATTTTATGAAATAAAAGTATTCAATTTTTCTTATAATTACTATTTAGTAAATGGTTAAATTGATAAATATTAAAGTTAAGGGTGATATATGAATTTTTTTCGAAATACACAAGTGGTTATAAAATATTCATTGTTGTCGGGGAATATTCGCTTGGTCGTGGAATATTCTTACTGTCGGAGAATATTCGTACGACGGCGCAGTCTTTTGTGGACCCCATAACGGAAAGCGATTGGATGAAGAAAACGACAAGAGTAAGTTGTTTATAAATAACGGGGTAGTTGTTACCGTTAACACTGTTGGAATATCCGGTGGTTAAAATATAGTAATACGCATTGTTGCACAGTAGCACACGGTATTACACCAATTATTGATTTTTACGTAAGAAGGCATTACTCAATAATTATTACAGTAATTACTGTTCAGTATTTTATTTTATTGATTCAATAATTGCTGCGTTGATATTTTATATTTTTGTTGTTTTAATAATTGTCACTACACAGTATTTTCTATTATCGGAGCAATAATTCATATTATCGGAATAATATTATTAGATAACATTATTGGCAATGTCTAGAAAGTTCTGTCTAAGGAGAGGTTTGGTCATCTATTGCGCGCCAGTAAGGAAGAGATCCTTATTGGAAAGCCCCCTCTTTCTTGGGAACGGCCTGGTTGCCAGTACTATGATTCTATAATATTATTTGTGTATAATTAATTATTGATTTATATGATGAGGAAAATATTGATTTTATGTAGATATAAATGGAGAAAATTTTTAATGTGACAATTGTTGAAAATTAATATTTTATTAAAATAATTCATTTAAATATATTATTTTAATAATATATTGATGGTGATATTTTTACAATGAATGTGGGATATATGAGTATATAAGGAGGAAAAGTATTTTTGTTGGATTAAATATTTAACACATGTTTTGTGTGTTGGTGGACACAATTCTTGACCGAAAATTTATTATAAACTGTAAAATCATCCGTTTATGGATTTCAGTCAATTTCTGTTTGGAATTTAGAAAAACTTTCTTCTGCAAAGTTGTAGAGAATTGAATTTTCTATAAAAACACGCGAGATTCGAATTTTCTGATAAAAGGGCTATTTATTACGAATTATTGAAGTTCCGAATTATTGAGTCTGAATTGATTTTTGTTACAAAAGTTGTTTAAAACATGTTTTGCATTTTTGGTGCATTTGTGTGAAAAATATGTTTTTGATGTGGTGGGCTAAGGAAAATTTGGTTATAAATATATTATTATATTCAATTTTCTACTTTGGTGTTCTAAGTAATTTCCTATAAATAGGTGCTTAGGTTAGAATTGAAAATCACACCAGAAACTGAAGTTTTCTCTCTATTTCTCTCTCTATATATCGAGCGTATTCTTGTGAGTATTTTGATATCTTGAGTGTTGCTATACGGTGCAAGTTCATTCAGCGTTATTCTAGTCAGAAGTACTGCTCTTTGAGGTAAGGGATAATAAGGGATGTATTTTTTTAAAATGATATTATTTCTTTCAATATCATTATACCGGAATATTGGTAAGATTTTTCTTGTGAAATTCTTATCTTTTCATGTCGGGGTTACTATTCATGAGTTACTATTCACGAGTTACTATTCATGAGTTACTATTCACGAGTTACTATTCACGAGTTACTATTCACGAGTTACTATTCATGAGTTACTATTCACGAGTTACTATTCATGAGTTACTATTCACGATGGGTTACTATTCATGAGTTACTATTCATGAGTTACTATTCACGAGTTACTATTCACGGGTACTATTCACTACAAAATTGGTTTTTTTTTAACCAAATTATAATTGATTTATGAATATTACTCTGGAGATTAAAATTATGTATTGATTATATTGATTTTATTATCATATATAACATTTTTATAACCCTGATGTTGAAATTCTCTTTCACTGGAGTGTAAAGATGGGTAGATTATTGGTATGATCATGACTAGGGTTTTCTTTGTCCAGTAGTGAAAAGTTGAATTGTGACTGGTATGATCATGACCATTGAATTTATAATTGAATATCTTTAGCTTAAGTGCAAAGGTGAAATGATCAACATGGTTATAATTATTGGTTATATAAATTCTAAAATGATTATATATTTCTTTGAGATAATAATATATTTGGCTTGTAGTGCAAATATGAGCTGTTGAGGAATATCTTTGGCCTGTAGTGCAAAGATGAGTTGTTGATGAATATCTTTGGCCCGTAGTGCAAAGATGAAATTATTAGTATGATTATGAACATGAACTGTGATTTGGTATAATCGTGATCTTTGATGTTTCAGGTAAAGACAAGTGATGAAAATTATCTTCGTTCTAGATGAGAAGAGGAATTTAGAACTATAATTATGATTATGAGTTATACATGTGATTGTGGACAGGAATTGTTGATTAATGTTACAGGGATAAAACATTGTTGGTGGACTTTTAACATGGAGAAGATAATAGACTTTGTAGTCTATTTGACTCTTCTAATGGATTGCTCGTTCCGCTGCAACTATGGTTGAAAATTTTTATCATCTATCGTATGTTCTAAATCTCTGATTTAATTCTGTTGAAGGCTATTGATAATTTAATTATCTTTAGTCATGATATTCTTTACTGAGCTAGTTGTGCTCACCCTTCTGTTTCATAATTCCTTTCAGGTAATAAGAGTGTAGCTGGGTCGAGCGGGGGTAACAGGAGAATAGAACGGTGGTCATCATTTAGTAGTTATATTTGGTGAATCATCTAGGGTGAGGCGAACCCAACGTTAAAATGGTGTTTTGCCACTATCATATAAGATGTCTAATGATATACAATCTCGTGTCATCATAAGACAGGATGTGCTCATCCACTTGCTGAGTATATTTACGAGCACTACCTATATAATCTTGGTGTTTGTTTGAAGTATAATTCTCAATTAGAGACAGTGGAGATAATGATAAGTCAAGAGAAGACTCACCATTGGGAAGAATATGATAGTAACCTTCTTATTTTTCTTTGGGGTCTATTGGGTCAACCAAGGATAATTCTGTGGCCATATGATATCTATCATAACCTAGAAGTATGGCCTCCCATGTACGAGGGTTTCCTTGAGCACTTCCCAAAGATTCTAATTTCTAAAACAGTTTTTGACTATACCTTTATGTAAAGTGTCATTGTGACGTGCTATCCAAGGTTGGGACATGAGTCACAGTTGGTATATATTTGTACCCAAACTCATAGCATATGTGTTGTTGTATTTTGCATGACAATTGTTGTAATAAAGTTGTAGTTGTTATCTGTACCATGTATTTGGCGACTCAGAATAGGTTGGGTGGAATGGACCTATTTTGGGGGCGTTACATCCGCTTTATTGGGATGAAGTGGATGAAAGACAATTGTTAGGCCCAGAATTGGTACAGCAGACAGCAGAAATAGTCAAAGTGATCCGAACATGACTGGTAGCAGCTCAAGATAGGCAAAAGAAATACGCCGATCCACATCGCAAAAATGTTGAGTTTGAATCGGGTAGTTATGTATTCTTGAAGGTCTCTCCCTAGAAGGGAAAGATCAAGTTTGGAAAGAAAGGAAAATTAAGCCCACGATTCATTGGACCATTTGAAGTACTTAGAAGAATCAGAGAAATTGCGTATGAGGTAGCCCTACCTCCAGCACTCGAGAATGTCCACAACGTCTTCCATGTTTCTGTTTTACGACCCTACAAACCCGATTACAAGAATGTAATTGAATACGAACCCTTACATTTTCAAAAAGACTTATCTTACGAAAAAAATTCACGTTCAAATTGTCGACAGAAAAGAACAAGTTTTCATAAATAAAGTAATACCTTCTGTTAAGGTAATTTGGAGAAACCACAACGCTGAAGAAGCTACGTGGGAACTCGAAGAGAATATGATGAAGAATTACCCTCATTTATTTACTTAATTGTGTAAGCGATTCTGGGGACAAAATCTTTGTAAGGGGGGAGAATGTAACGGGGTCAAAATTATTGAGTCGTGATTCTAGGGACAGAATCCTTTTAAGGGGGAAAGATGTGACAAATGAGATTTTATAATTTAATTCTAATATTTATTGAATTAAATAAATATTTTTCGATGAATTAATTATTAGATTAAATAATTAATTGATGAATTTGTGGTAGATTAATTTAATTATGTGTTATATTTATTAAATTAATGTGGAGAATTCTTTTATTCGAAGTATGTAATTATGTGAGCTTATTGTATTAAAAGAAATATTTAATAAGCATAATAGTATTTTAATTAATTCAATAATTAATTAGAAATTTAATAATTTGATATTATTAATAAATGAGAAATTTAATTATGTGACTAAGTGGATTTATGAGAAATTATTATATTTTATTTAATTAAATTAAATAAGATATTAGATTTATTTTATAAAGGAGTGTGACATTAATTAAACTATATTATAAAGGTTAAATTAAATTAATTGGATTTAAGCCTTTAAGGCTAGCCAAACGAGGCCTTAAAAGGAGTTAGGGGTAGTTAAACCACGTATGGAGTAACTGACCTCAACTTTGCGCATAAAGGGTCAGTTGTTTTCCTTTATTATATACGTCTTATTATTCTTCTTCATTTTTCTAAGTTTATCAAAGCACCACAGAGATAGTTTGAGAAATTGTTGAGAGAGAGTGTGAGTTGTGTGATTGAAGAATTTGAGAAGGGTTTCAATTCTACTCCTCTATGCTTTGATAATCTCTTCAACCCAGTTCATTTACGTCATTTAAAGTTTTATGAATATGGCTTTCAAAATTCAGTAAAGTCTCTGTAAAGGGGAAATTGTGTTGTTATATGGATATGTAATAATATAATTAGCATAACATGTTTTATTATATACTATATAGGTTTCCATATCATTAGTTTCATAATATTAGCGTATGTTATGGCTTCAAAAGTTATAGAGTGTTGAATTATGGCCATATGGCCCTTACACACAAATTTAATGCGTCAATCATATATTATCCCTAAATTTTACACTTTTATATAATTATGCATGTTAAAACGAAGAGAACAAAACTTGAATGGATGGAATTGGTGTTATAACGAATCCGTAGTGTTGAATTTTATTATTTATGTTCAAAACCTTCAAGAACATCAAGAACAGTGAAATTTACATATTTTAATTCTGTAATTATGTGTTTTAATGGGTTAAAATCATTCTATAAATGTTGGGTAATGATTATGTATGAATTCTAGCATGTGGGTATGTTAAATTGGTGAAATTAATGATCATGTAGTGTTTATTTCGCTGAACTTTGTGTTCTTCGCGAATTGAGAATCAAAATCTGGAGTTTCGCACCGCGGCGCCAACTCCAGAACTGAAGTCCCGCGCCACAGCGCCAAGTATCCAGCTGCAGTGCCAAGACATAGTACAACAGTGGCGCCGCAGCGTCACTTAGCAGAATGTCCAGAAATGCAAATTTATTAAGTGTTCGAGTATAGAAATGTAATTGTAACTCAATCTAATGAATATAAAATTAGGTTAAACGTATAATGAGGTGTTAAAATAAATTCTTAACACGTCCATAACATAATTATGTGTGAATTGATCGATTAAATGCATAGTTAGCCTATTGTTCGTGAAGTCTTAATTTTGACAATAAGTGTAGTAATTGACTAAGTATAGTCATGAATTCGAGTTAGACAAAAGAATAAACTTGTGATGACTAGTACGTTATAATTGACTGATATTATGAATGTAAATGATATGTACAATTTAAATCAAGGAACGAGTTTAATTAAAGTGTAATCTACGCACGAGGCAAGTTTTCTAACTCTACTTGTTATCGTTATATAAGTGATGAATTCACCTTTCTACATTGAGCAAGTTCTCATTATTATTGATCAAGTCTGTTTTGTTATATTAAAGCCTATTAATCTTTCAAGCATGATGTTGTTATACAATACTTATTCTATTGTATACCTTTTGAGATTTTATTCAAGTTAAATATTCATTTACTGTTAAACCTTGTTAGACTAGCGAACCCTTAATGATTCGACTAGTCCATAGTTGATGAGCGTTCTAAATTTTAGAACCCTTGATGAATTATCCAAACCAAACTTCCTTTGGTGCGGACTCAAATGCCAAACTGAGATGAACAACCCTGTATAGGGGATTACTTAGGCGTTAGCGTTAAGATATTGTGCATAGTATGGTACTAAGGGCTGATCCCCCTAAGTACGAGAAGAAAGGTCCATAGTCATTTGACTGTTAAAGGTTTCAAGTATAACCCTTGATAACCTAGGACATAGTTCAATGTCTTACGACCCTCAGAATTCTTTTGGTTCTTGGTAATCATTTTTGGTTCAAAGTTGAGCTTTATTTCAGAAGTCTTTGATTCACTCGCATGTTATTATATTGTTATTTCATTATTATACTTGTGGGCAATCGTGCTCACTCTTGCGTAATAATAACATTGTAGTTAAGAACGAAAGAACCGACGAGCCTTCTTCTAGCAAAGGCAAAGGCAAAGCTATTAAGTGATGAAGACGTGCTATTAAAATTTTAAGAATGTTATTGTCAAGACTTGATGTTGTTTAAGACTTATTATTTGTTTATGTTTTCGCACAGATGTTTAAGGTTAGTATGACCTGGGATTGTATTTACTATTCAGATGTTGTAACCCCATAAGGGGAGGATTTATTTCTATCTATTGTATGGTTTGCATTTTTATGGGTAGATAGATATATGATGTTTGTATAGTGAACTCCAAATCATGTGGGAATGGAAGTACCCAGATTTAGGGGTGTCACATAAATGGTCTGGAACTATGAAGAAGCATATTAATATAATGAAGTTTTTTATTTAATATGCTTTGTTGTGTATGAGTTATTGTTCAGCTGTTCAACGACTAATAACAAAGTAAATAAATAAGTAATAATGGAACTTTATTTATTTAATCAGAAATGCCGCCAAGAAGAAGACAACGCAATCAAGAGGCAAATTCGCATAACGATAACCAAGGAGGTCCGAATAACCCTATGCAAGAGTTCGTTAATTTATTAACGGCTGCGTTTAACCAAACCGGGTGTAGAGCACCCGCGGGACCTAGGGTAGCCAGAACGACTACCCTTAAAGAATTTAAAAGTGTAGGTCCGCCAGAGTTCAAGGGAACGACGGACCCAATGGAGGCCCAGACATGGGTTAAGGAAATAGAAAAGGCATTTGTTATTACAAACTGAGGTGCAAAAGACTTCTTTTGCGACTTACATGATGATGGGGGAAGCTAACTACTGGTGGGAGGCTCACCATGGTGGGGCTAGAATAGATGCTGTTACGTGGGAACAGTTCAAGAAGGTATTCTTTGAGAACTACTTCCCTACTAGCATGCAAGGGAGGATGGAGATTAAGTTCCTAGAACTTAAGCAGGGGGACATGATGGTTCCACAATATGCGGCCAAATTTAATGAATTGGCAAGGTTTGCTCCACACCAAGTGGACACAGAAGAGAGGAAGGCTCATAGATTTGAGCAGGGCTTGAAACCCTGGCTCTATAGTAGGATTTTGGTTTTCCAAAGTGTTTCCTATGGGACAAGTCTGGAAAAGGCGATTATAGCAGAGGGTAGTAGTGAGGCGTTGACCCAATACCACAAAGAACGAAAGAATAAAAGTAAGGGAGAGGGAGGAACTAAGGCAGAGATTGCCAGTAGTAGTGGCAGTATGCCTAAAAGAAAGAATTTTAACTCTGGGAATACTGGGGTGAGACAAGGGGATCCTAAATGTAGGATGGAGGCATGCAAGACATGCGAAAAGACTCATCTAGGAGTCTGTCTAAAAGGGAAAAGAGGTTGTTATAATTGTGGGCAGGAGGGTCACATATCACCCAACTGTCCTAATCTTAAGAAAAACCATGGCTATTTTGTTTGTGGGTCGATGGACCACATGGCAAGAAATTACCCGAAGAAGGGGGCGGAGGTTAGTAATGGTTCTGGTAGTGGTAAGTTAGCCATTGCTGGACCAACACCATCATTGGGTTTACCCACAGCCCGAACTTTTAATATGACTGTCCAAGATGCGGTTGCATCAGCGGATGTAGTAGC
The DNA here is from genome assembly GCA_016801055.1 of Panax notoginseng. Lineage (NCBI taxonomy): Eukaryota > Viridiplantae > Streptophyta > Magnoliopsida > Apiales > Araliaceae > Panax > Panax notoginseng. The sequence goes on along the minus strand of CM029017.1, from coordinate 90,436,609 downwards.
AGGTATCATTCCAGTCAATAAAATAAATGCTTATGTGTTATTTGACTCGGGTGCTACTTGTTCTTTTATAGCATGTGGATTTGCTAAGCAACTAGGATTAAACCCTGAGAAGCTAGAAATACCTTTAGACGTTAAAGTAGAAAAAGAAGAAATAAATCCCATTGAACACATTAATAGGAATTGTTTCATAGATATAAGAGGTAACAGATTATCGGTAGATCTTCTACCAATAAGGTTAAGAGAATTCGATGTAATTCTAGATATGGATTGGTTAATTAACAATAGAGCTATGATAGATTGTCATAGAAAGAGTGTAAACCTAAGGCTTCCTAAGAAACCTGAGGTGGTGTTTTACGGTAATAAATCACCAGGACGCTCTTGTTGTCTAACCATGACACAAGCTAGGAAGATGTTGAAAAAGGGGTGTAAGGGTTACCTGTGTCATGTTGTGGATACCCAGAGAGCGGGAGCAACATTAGAACAGATACCGGTGGTACAAGATTTTGCGGATGTATTTTCGGAGGAGTTACCCGATATTCCGCCAAATAGGGATGTAGAATTTGTGATTGATTTGTTGCCAGGTACAACACTAGTTTCTAAGGTACTATATAGGATGGCGCCAGTAGAGATGAAGGAGTTAATGGTTCAATTATTACAGGAACTATTAGACATAAAGTACATTCAACAGAGTGTGTCCCCGTGGGGAGCACCGGTATTGTTTGTAAAGAAGAAGGATGGGTCGTTACGACTTTGTATCGACTATCGCGAGTTGAACAAGTTAACGATTAAGAATAAATACCCGTTGCTCAAGATCGATGATCTATTTGATCAGTTGAAAGAGGCAAAGTATTTTTCTAAGATAGATTTGCGTACGGGGTATCATCAACTGAAAGTGAGGAAGGAGGATGTACCTAAGATAGCGTTCAGAACTCGTTATGGGCATTACGAGTTTCTGGTGATGTCGTTTGGGTTGCTGAATGCGCCAGCCTCATTCGTGGATATGATGAACAGAGTGTTCAAACAGTATCTGGACAAGTCCATAGTAGTGTTCATTGATGATATTCTAGTCTATTCTAAGACGCCAGAAGATCATGCTGAACATTTAAGAATAGTGATGGAAACACTACGGAGGGAGAAGTTATATGCGAAATTCACTAAGTGTGAATTTTGGCTTGAATGAGTGCGGTTTCTAGGACATGTTATAGATAAAGATGGTATATCCGTAGATCCAGCGAAGGTGAAAGCAGTGAATGAGTGGGAGCAACCGAAAATGCCAATCGGGGTTAGGAGTTTTCTAGGGTTAGTGGGATACTATAGAAGGTTCATTCAAGACTTTTCTAAAATAGCTACTCCGTTGACGAATCTGACACAAAATTCGGTGAAGTATGTGTGGATAGAAAAGTGTGAGAATAGTTTTCAAGAACTAAAAAGGAGGTTAAGTGAGGCACTTATATTATCCTTATCAGATGATACGAGGAATTTTGTAGTTTATAGCGATGCTTCGCATAGAGGACTTGGTTTACGTATGGGGAAGTAAAATTCAAGAATGCTTAGAAGAATATTTTCATGAAAAAATAATTCCTGATCATAATCATACCAAGTCCATCTATGCATTACAAGCCACAGGTGTTATTGTGAGGTGATGTCCACGGTTGGAACATGAGGTGCTCATGCAGCATGGCAAGGTCATTGCGTACGTGTCACGCCAGTAAAAGGATTATGTGAAGGTTTATCCTACTCATGACCTAGAATTAGTAGCTGTAGTTTTTTCCTTAAATATGGAGACATTATTTATACGGGGAAAAGTGTGAGATATACACGGACCATAAAAGTCTGAAATATATCTTCACACATAAGGAGTTAAATATGAGACAGAGAAGGTGGTTAGAGTTAATAAAAGATTACGATTGTGATATCTTGTATCGTCCAGGGAAGGCGACCGTAGTAGCCGACACGTTAAGTCGGAAGGGTAGGGAAAAGCTATCAATGTTAATGACTCAGAATGAGTTAATAACGGAGATGGCAAGAATGAAATTAGAAGTTAAGTTACCAAGTGAAACGGTGGAGATGTTATTCTCAATGGAGACTCGACCAACGATAGTAGAACGGGTTAAAGAAGTACAAATAGGTACTGAAGAATGCGAGCGAATGAAAAAGATGATGAAGGATGAAGTGAAGACTAAGTATAACCTTGATAAAGAGGGTTTACTTCATTTTGAAGGAAGAATTTGGGTTCCAAATAATTCTGATTTAAAAGAAGAGATTATGTGTGAGGCCCATAGTTCGAGGTACTCGATACATCCTGGTAGTACTAAGATGTATCAAGACCTTCGTCAGAACTTTTGGTGGCCGAATATGAAGAGGGAGATCACAGAATACGTTAGTAAGTGCTTAACTTGTCAGAAAGTTAAGGCTGGACACCAACGATAGAGTGGGTTATTGCATCCACTAGAGATTCCGGAGTGGAAATGGGAGCATATCACCATGGACTTTGTGGTGGGACTTCCAACAACGAGGAAAGGATACGATGCTATTTGGGTAATAGTGGATCGGTTAACCAAATCGGCTCACTTTCTACCAATAGGAGTTAAATATAACCTAGAGCAACTAGCTAACCTTTACGTCATGGAAATTATTTCTAGACATGGAGTACCTGTTTCGATTGTGTCCGATCATGATCCACGATTCACGTCGAACTTTTGGAGGAGTTTGCAAGAGCAAATGGGAACGCATTTAAGATTGAGTACGGCGTATCATCCACAAATGGATGGACAAAGTGAATGGACAATTAAAACGCTAGAAGATATGTTAAGATCTTGCGTTATGGATTTCAAGGGGAGTTGGGATGAACATCTACCTTTGGCAGAATTCGCTTACAATAATAGTTTTCACGCTAGTATAGGCATGTCGCCTTACGAAGTGTTGTATGGGAGGAAGTGTAGAACACCACTTTGCTGGGATGAAGTAGGTGAAGGTCGAACGTTGGGACCAGAGATGGTACAACAAACGGCCGACATGGATAAGCTAATAAGAACTCGATTGGTAGCGGCTCAAGATATACAAAGGAAGTATGCAGATCCTCATTGAGAGAAGAGGGAATTTGAAGTAGGATCGTATGTCTTTCTAAAAGTGTCGCCTTGGAAAGGGAAGATACATTTTGGGAAGAAAGGGAAGTTAAGTCCAAGGTTTGTAGGACCTTTTGAAATTTTAAGAAGGGTTGGAGAGGTAGCTTATGAAGTAGCTTTACCTCCAGAGATGAAAAGAATACATAATGTGTTTCACGTGTCAGTGTTGCGTCCTCATAAATCGGACTACAAACACGTAATAGAATATGAATCTATTCATGTAGAAAAAGACATAACGTATGAAGAACTTCTGATTTAGATTGTTGATAGGGAGGAACAAGTCTTGAGAAATAACATAATACATTCAGTAAAGGTAATTTGGAGTAACCACGATGCTGAAGAAGCAACGTGGGAGCTCGAAAGTAAAATAAAGGAAAAGTTTCCTCATTTGTTTATGTAATTATAGCGAGATTCTGGGGACAGAATCCTTATAAGGAGGAAAGAATGTAACGCCCAAGATTTTCGAATTTTGAATGAATTAAATTTTTATTTGATTATGTGGATTAAATGAATTTAATTGATTAATTATGTGAGTAAGATATTTGAAGGTCGTTCTATGACCTAGAATGTGTGGATGTGGTTAGTATTCTGGCTATGTGCTGGGATTAATTGTTTTGATTTATCAAGACGAAAATAAATATTTTTCGAGAATTTTCCCGTAAAAACACTATTCATCCGATTTCGCTCAGAGATTAGGTTTGAAATTTTGAGAAACGCGTAATAATAGAATATGAAAATATAATAGAATATCCAATAATATTTCGGTTATGGCAAACGAAGTTTTCACCTGCGGACTTAAAACTAAGGGTTGATAAAAATGATTTTTGAAAGGGAAATGTGATGTGTATACTCACTTCGGTTATTATACGTATGATAGACGAGTATAGTACGAATAACGGCACGACATATAATACGAATATCGTATGAATACTAAGTGATAAGAATACGTAAGTTATATGCATAGAATACGATTAGTTCTTATAGGATTTTAATTTAAGGACTTTGTACAATCTAATGGGAATGGGATTAATAACAAGCCCAATGAAGTATGGAATCAAGCCCAAGTTAAGGCCCAATGTTAAATAAGACAAGCCCAATCCAAGAAACCGAACCGCGGATCAAACCGGCGAGTCACGGGATGGATAAACCCCATGGGAAGACCTATGGAGGTATGGGCCGGCCACTTGGCCACCAAGTAAAGTGATTACTTGGTGGTTAAGTTGTTGAGGAGGTGGGAATAGTAAGGATGTGGCTCATGGACCATTTTACCCTCCATTTGGTTGCCTATAAATAGAAAACTTGTGTTGGAAATTTTGTGTTTTGTAAACTTTGTCCCATACATATTGAGAGTGAGAAAGAGCTAGAAACACATAATTAAGCTACTTCCAAGCAAAACATAAGAAGTTTACTAAGAACGCAAAGAACGACAAAGGTAATATTTTCGTAAACATTAGTCTTCATCTTTTTCGATTTCTTTCTCGTAGAGAATCATGAATTGGTGGAGCATGTTCAGTGAGAAGAAATAAGGATGACTATTAATAATGAAAACATTGATAAGTCATAATCAAATAGAAATCGTAAGTGTTTACGTAAGTTAAAACCGTAGAAAGTGATGAACGTTAACTTAGTTATGAATGGACGATTTGAAAACCATCATAGCTAGGGTATGTGCATATTGTTTGGTTAGGATGTAGATGATGAATCAATGGAGTGTTCCATTTGATTTGGCTTATAAAACACGAGTAACGAAGTTATGGCGAATTTTGTGAAATTAGACATTAAACGTCGAAATCGTAGAAATCTCGAATTAAGAGTCAAAAGTTGTCGTGTGACTTGGAAACTTCGGTTTTCAATGTCAACACGTGAGATAGGGTATTCAAGCGTCGTGGACTCGAGAATCGTCGAATTTCGACTTATAACGAAGAAAACGAGTATTGAAGGCTTGAAAACGATAAACGAACGCTCAAAATGAACCAAAAGTTGAATTCCGAGTTAATATATTCCAAAATGTAAATTTCTTACATGAACATCTAGAGTATGTAATTTGTGAGTTGTGGGCTTTTGAAAGAGCCAATTCGGATGTAAAACAAAAAGTTATGAGGCCAGGAAGTTCGTTGGAAAAACCAACTGTCAAAAGTAACTGATGCACAGGGGTGGCGCCACAGCGCCAAACCCAGCATAAAGGGTCGCGCTGCAGCGCTGGACCCGAGCTCTGTCCCTGTTAACTAGCGCCGCAGCGCCGCAGCGCCGAAGATATACAAGAGTCTGGCACCGCAGCGCCTGCAATGTAGAATAGTTGACCAAGTTAGGTTTTTAATTCTATTTGAATGTAAACCAAAGGTAAGACATGAATGTACTTAATGTACATGATAGGGATGACTTTAAATCACTTATAAAGTGATAACGTTAGAAGATTAGATATGGTTTAAACGAAGAACGCAAGAGTGTAATAAGTAAACCGTGAATGGTGTTCAACGTTGGTATCTCACCAATGATCACCGAGTGTCGGTTAATAACGTAAGAATGTTAACGAGCCGTAATGAAGTATAGTAAGTCGAATTGACATTACTAATGGAATAAATTCAAGTAAGACATAGAAGAGAAAGAAGTTGGTTAAAACAAATAAAGTAAGTTTGTTTGGTAGCTAATTACAGTGTGCTATGTGAATATATCATGTAGATCCTGTAAAGACTGAGAATTGTTGAATATTATATTCGAAGACGCTTGAAGGCAAGTTTTCTTAACACTTGTCTAACCTCCGTGTTAGTCAAGTTATCCCTGATTCATGTTCTGAAATGCATGAATGGTTTTAAAGAAAGAGTCGATGCCTATTTTAACTCAGCTAGACTAGTCTTGAAGAGTTAATTGATTTGTTTACAAATCTTTCGATATAGAACTGTTAACGCTATCCTATGCCAAGTATTTGTTACGGATGTAAAGGTAAGTTTGTCTATGAACAAAAAAAAGTATTTTCATCGATTATTCGATGGGCACGCGAGGTTGCCAAAACTTAAACGTAAATACGTTTAACGGATGAGTGTTGATCAACATAGAGTACTATAGGTTGATCACCTAGAAGTTCTCATAAGTAATGCCGGATGGATGGCCTTAATGTCGGATGTCCTTTTCAAGTATGAAAACGGAAAGAGTATGTTCATGGTCTTTTGACCGATTCAGGATTCTTAAGTTATTATATATACTTTGGAATCATTGTTATGAAATGAAAAGTACTAGCCAAATGTTTCATAGTGCTTCATAGTTATTTGTTCAGTTATGGAAGATAATCATATAATTCTCGATGTGATATTCAAATGATCTTTTGTTAGACTTGTTGAGCTAGTTATGCTCACTTATTGCTTGAATTATATGATTGCAGCTAAAGTCGAACGAACTGAGAGTTCTAAGAGAGATAAAGGCAATGCTAAGATGGATAGTTAATTATCCTATAATAGACTAGTGTATTTGTATGTAAGATACTTATGAAGAACAAAGAATGTATTCGGTTTATGAACCTGGGAAAGGATTTGGTATTATTGTAATACGAAGATAGTAAATACAATCATTTTGATGTTGTTTCAATGAAATAATTGTATACATTGTAGTATCGTGTAGCACCATCTGTCGGGTTGAAAGATATCCAGATTTGGGGGCGTCACAAAGACCAGATCTTTGAATAGAACTGAACTCAAAAGAAGGTACAACTAAACTTGAGGAAGGAGAGGGGAGCTTGTTGTCCAAGATAGAATAGTTGGGAATAGTTGAAAGTTTGTCTATAAAACTTTGTAAAGGCTTCTCCACCTGTTGAAGGAGTTTTTATTACAGATAGTAATAGGATCTCAAGTTCCAAGTAGGGAGTTGAGACTAAACGTGGCAACATACCAAGGGGTGTATGTTGTGAACCAGATAAATCTCTTTACATTGTGTGATTGAATTTTTATTATCTTGCATGCTAATTTCTAAAACTGCAAATTGATTATTAAAAATTCAAAAAGGCCTAATATAATTTTTTAACCTATAATAATCTATTCAACCCCACTTCTAGATTATTATTGGAATTTCACACTTCAATTCAATTGAAACACTTTTTTAAGTTCATTAACACTTGTCACAGCGTTTTGACGTTCATTCGTAACACACCCGATTCGTCTCTCTTGTGTATGCTTAGTATATTTATAAAACTGATCTAATACATCATTTATTAATGTTAAGAATATTATATTTTTTTAATATTCAATTTTCATATCTTAGAACAACATCCTTCATCGTCAGAAGCACAACACTTGCATACGTGCATGCCCGACGCCCTCTGATTGCCACTGAATGCACATTAGTCCCAAAGATGGCCATTTTGACCCCTGCTAATGACCTCAAATTGAAAATCTTAAAGAACAAAAGTTGTAGGTATACTCGTCCTTGTTAAGGATCATCTTGAATCGCCTCAATTGGAGTCTGTTTGAAAACGTTATGCCTATTGTACTACAAGAGGTCGAAACAGTCTAACATGACATTTGTTCCAGCGCTGCAGCGCCCCCTAGCAGAAAGGTGAGTGATTTTTTCCCAATTTTGCTATTCTTGTAAATTTTTAACCATTTCTCCTTCCAACCTTCATAACTCGAGTTATACACATCCAATTAAGTCCGTTTTTGACTTTATGGACTCGTAATTCATAGAACTACAACATACCAAAGAATCAACAATTTATAGAAATTTTAACTAACCCAAATTTTGACCCAAAACTCATGTTCATACTAAACTTTCAAGTTTAGCGAATTCATTCACTACGAATTCGTTTCTTAACTAAATTGATTCATTCAACTTGCGTTATTTTTGTTTTTTAACGTTCTTATAACATCCATAATTAATTTAAGGTTTCCATCATGATTACATAACTAATTTTAGTCTCAAAATTGACTAAAACTTATATATACAAAAAACTCAAATTCTTCATCATTCAACATAGTTTCATGAATTTAATTACTCCAAAACCACTTTTAGATGATATAATATGGATTACACAAACCTATAATTTAATCAAGTCTGAAAACATAATTCTCAAATAAATTAACAAGTCTTCAACACTTGTTCATCTTTCCTTTCCCTTTGCTAGTGGTTGGCTCATCAACCTTCTTAACTTTAGCTGCAATATTTATATATATCCAAAAGTGAGCAAAACAAATACTCACTTAAAGAAAACATAATAATCGTCAATGAATAAGCTTGACTGAACTGAATAACATTTTATAGTATCGATAATCAAGAACTGATATGGAATATCATCTGAGGGTCACAAGACCATGAACTATGTCCCAGATTATTAGTATATCTACTTAAATCTTTAACAGTCGTTAGATTATATGGACCTTCTTCTCGTACTTAGGGGGATCAGCCCTTCGTACCATGTATTGTGCACAAACATCTTAACGCTTTTGCGTAAATAATCCCCCATAACAGGGTTGTTCATCTCAATTTTAATATACGAGTCCGCACCAAAGAAAGTTTGGTTTGGATAAGTTTTCTGGGTAATTTAGAGGTCAACGTACATCAACTAAGGATTAGTTGAATCAAAAGTTCAATGACAATGTAAAGATTCAACAACAACGTAATACATAGTAGTTATGAACCATAAATGAATATTGTAACGCAACAAGTTCATGCTTTAAGATTAGAGTTCAAAGCATTAAGAAGATATAATAAACCTTGCTTGAACGACATGGTAAGCTAAGGTTACGATTTCCCACAAGAAAATGAGATCAAAAACTTTTCTTAACAGATTTCAAGAATTTTCTTAATATAAAAATAAAGCTCGAAAAATTTGCTCAAATAAAGTTAGGGTTAGAGAACTTGCTCTATGTAAAGAAGTAAGGTTTAAGAACTTTCGTAGTTGTAATCAAGATAGGGTAAGGAAACTTGCCTTGCGCGTAAGCTAAACTGTTATAATTCACGTTCCCAAATATCCTATACACATGTCATCAACATAAATAGTTACCACATGCTCACGATACGAAACTAAATATCTATTTCTTTTACAATCCATTGGTATTAGATTTAACCACATGGTTAAACCACACTTCTAATGCAATAACACAAATCTTCAGTTATCACATAACTTATTAATTACTAATAATAATTTTCATATTTGGTACTATAACTTCACAATTTGATAAATCACATTTTAATAGTCATAACATTACACCATATTAACAATTATAAAAGTGTGTATTAAAAATCAAATTTCTGTCTAAACTGCTACTTGGCGCTACAGCGCCCCAATTTGCACTGGGAACCGGCGCTGCAGTGCTGGTCTGGTGCTGCAGCGCTTCTGTTTACTCACAGAACCAGCACTGCAGCGCCTGTACTCATCAACAGGCACTGAGTGGCGCTGTAGCGCCCAGTTTCTTTACAGAACTGACGTTGCAGCGCCGGCACAGTTGCACACAGACAATGTTCGTGAAGAACACAAAACAAAGTCAAACTGGCCTAAAAACTACTTTCTAACAACAAATTTAGCATATAGAAAATATATAAACTTTATAGAAACATATCTTAAACATTTCTAACATGTTTCTAACCATATAAAAAATATAAACATCAAATTTAAAACCTCTAAATTCATTGTTCTTGCTATTTCTTCACTTTTAGACATTCTAAGCGAAACAAATTACTGTAAATTCATTTTTCAATCAAAACAACTTGTTTAAAATCCATTTTTTTGTTGCTTCATATATTTACACGATTAAAGGTCAATTTACTCACTATAACATGAATTGAACATAAATTTGATTCCAAAATAGACCATATTATAAGTACATCATTGTATTTCTCTGTAATATGATTTTCTTCATATTAAAACATACTTCATAGACTAAATTACTCTAAATCATATATAAACCACATAAAAATAGTTTATATCAACATATTAACATGTTTAACCCATTCTTCCAACTAATTGTTTATGAAACTCAAACATAGAGAACTTTTAAAATAAAACAAAACAAAACTTTAAAAATTAAAATTATACATTCAATTGCTTGTTTAGCTTTGTTAGAAGATAGTAAATTGCTTTGTTAATCCCCTTCTTCTTCCAATTTTCTCTCAAATTTCTCTAGAGCTCTCTCTCTCTCTCTCTCTCTCTCTCTCTTTTTTCTTTCTCTGAGTTTTCTCTTCTTTCTCTTCTCTGTTCTTTCTCTCTTTTTTTAACTTTGCGTAGTATAAAACTGATATAATATAATATAAATGATATATAATACACATAATATAACTGATATATACATATATTACATATTAATACCTATAATAACTGATGTCAGTTATAATTCTTTTGAAAATCAAAAGTCAAAAGGCTTGTTTGGCTAAACAAAATTAAAAAAAATAAGGATTAACAAGCCTAAAGCCTTGTTTGATAAAACCCATTTAAAATTAAAGACATAAAATCCTTAAGCCTTGTTTGACAAAACTGAATTAAAGCTCTTTTAATTTATTTTAATAACTCATTTATTATATAGTTTATTGTCACACTTTATTTAATTAAATTTTCATATTCTAATTTAATTTAATTAAACTAACAACAACTTAATAAATCAAAATGCCACATAATCAATTTACCATAAAATTATAATTTTATTTAATAACTTAGTAAATCACTTGAATTACTAAATTAAATTAAAACAATATTATAAAATTTCCTTTAATCCTTATCAACTCTCTAATTTAATTATGAAATTAAATTAGAATATTAATTCATCACTCATTTAATTTAATTAACTTCAACATACAAAATTACCGAATATCAACTTAATTAACATATTACACTTAATCAAGTTAATTCCTCACAACTCATGATTATTTTTTATTTAATTAATTAAATTAAACAACTATTTATTTAACAATAAACACATCAACTAAAATATTTATTTAATTTAATAAAGATTTGAAATTACATATAAAAATTTTGGATTGTTACAGCATTTCCTCCTTACAAGGATTATGTCCCCAGAATTACCATTAAAATAATTCATTCGTCACATTCTTCCCTTCTTACAAGGATTTTATCCCTAGAATCGAAAACACAGATCAAACAAATAACTCAGAATAACTTTTTATCATCTTATCTTCGAGTTCCCACGTAACTTCTTCGGCTTTGTGATTCCTCCATATCACCTTCACAGAAGGTATTACTTTATTCCTGAGCACTCGTTCTTTCCTGTCAACTATCTGCAGAGGAATTTACTCATAAGACAAATCTTTATCTAACTGTAACGGTTCATATTATATCACATTCTTGTAATCAGGTTTATACGGTCGTAACACCGAAACATGAAAAATATTGTGAATGTGTTCTAATTTTGGAGGTAGAGCTACCTCGTAAGCCACTTCACCTACTCTTCCCAGCACCTCAAAGGGTCCAATATACCTCGGGCTTAGCTTTCATTTCTTACCAAAACGAATCTTCCCCTTCCAAGGAGAAACTTTTAGGTAAATGAAATTTCCTACGTCAAATTCGTAATTTTGTCTATGTTGATCGACATACTTCTTCTATCTATCTTGAGCAGCTATCAATCTTGCCCTGATGATTTTGACAACCTCAGCAATCTACTGTACTAGTTCCAATCCTAACAGTTGACGTTCACCAACTTCATTCCAGCATAGTAGAGTTCTACATTTTCTGGCGTACAATGCTTCATAAGGCGGCATGCCAATGCTTGCGTGGTAACTGTTGTTGTAGAAAAATTCAACCAACGATAAATAATCATCCCAGTTTCCTTTAAAAAACATAATGCACGCTCTCATCATATCTTCTAGCGTCTGGATTGTTCGTTCACTTTGGCCGTCTGTTTGAGGATGATACATCGTACTCATTCTCAACTGTAACAACCCAAAATTTTAATTTAAATTTCAGATATTTATTAAATTAAATAAATATTTTAGTTGATGTGTTTATTGTTAATATGATTATTTATTAGTTAAATAAATAATTCATGAGTTATTGGGAATTAACTTAAATAAGGTAATATGATAATTAAGTTTATAATTGGTAATTTTGTATTATGAAAATAAAAGAGTGATGAATTAATTATTATGTGGTAATATTCTAATTTAATTTAATAATTAAATTAGAGAGTTGAAATGAATTATTATAATGGTGTTTTAATTTAATTTAGTAATGAAAGTAATGTACTAATTTATTAAATAAAATTATAAGGAAATTATAATTTTGTGGCAATGTGATTATGTGGCAAATTGATTCAATAAGTTGATATTAGCTTTAATTTAATTAACTTTGAATATGGGAATTTAATTAAATAAAGTGTGACAATAAACTATATTATAAATGAGTTATTAAAATAAATTAAAAGAGTTTTAATACAGTTTTGCCAAACATGGCTTAATGAATGTTAAGTCTTTAATTTAAATAGGTTTTACCAAACAAGGCTTAAGGAATGTTAAGTCTCTATTTTTAAAAGTGTTTTGCCAAACAAGGCCTTATGACTTTTGAATTTTTTTTAAAAAATAACTGATACATAATTAGTAGAGTTATTATTATGTTAGTTTTTTAACATTTTTATTTTATATGTTGCGTCTGATTATTTTTATGTTAAATGTATTAGCTAAACCCTAAGACTAAAGAAGAAAACAGAGAAGAAGAGAAAGAAGAAAACAGAGAGAAAAGAGAGAAAAAAGAGAAGAAAGAAGAAAAGTGTGGTGGTTTTGAGAGCCAAGAAGGGGGGAAAGGTTAATTTCATCTTCTAGCTAACCTAAACAAGAAAGCAAATGTATAATCATATCTTCTAAAGTTTTGTTTTTATTTATCAAAAGTTCTTTGTAATTGATAATTTTTGAATAATTGTTGAAAATATGAGTTTGTATGCGTTAATGGATGATTATAAACTATTTTATATTATTCATTCATGAGTTAGAATAATCAATTTCATGGAAATATGTTTAGTATTGAAGAACTTGAATTACAGTGGTATATATATGATATGGCTTATTTTAAAATTAAAACTGATGTTCAATTTATGTAATAAACTATCAATTGTGTGCAGATTGTGAAAATACATGAAGAAAGGAAAATAATATGAGTTAAACTAACTGTTTTGGTTAAAAAACTAATTCACATTAATGAATTTTGCTATAAATGTCAAAAGGAGAAGAAACAATAAAAACATTGAAATTAAAGTTTGTAATTTTGATGTTTAGGTTGTTTATATAGTTAAAAACATGTTGAAAACCTTAAGTTATGTTTATGTGAAGTTTATGTAATTTATATGTGTAAATTGGTTGTTGGAAAGTAGCTTGTAGGCCAATTTGACTTTGTTTTGTGTTCTTCGCGAACACTGTCTGCCTGGAACTGTGTCGCGGAGCTGCAGCGCTGTCCCAAAGCACAATTCCAGCGCTGCAGCACCGGCTCTACACTGCAGCGCCAGTTTAAGGCCTAAGTTGGGCGCAGCAGCGCCGGTCCTCAATACAAACGGGGGCGCTGCAGCGCCAGCTAGAAGTTTGACCCAGAAAATTTATTTTAATTATACAATTCTGTAATTGTTGATAAAGTGTAATGTTAGGACTATCAAAATGTGAATAATCATATTATGGTGTTGTTATATTACCAAATATGAAAAATTATTATTAAGTGATTAGTGAATTATGTGATAACTGAAGAGTTGTGTTATTACATTAAAAGTGTGGCTTACGATGTGGTTAAACCTATGACTACAAGTTGTATATGAAGTAGATAGTTAATTATGTACTGAGAACATGTAGTAACTAATTATGTCATGGTGACATGTGTATAGGATATTGAGAATCAAGTTATACTGTTTAGCTTACACGCAAGGCAAGATTTCTTTACCCTATCTTATTTACAATTGAGCAAGTTTCTGAACTCTAATTTCTATTTGAGTTTATCATATCTTACTTTCTTTACGCAAGTTCCTAAACCTTATTGTTTACAATTGAGCAAGTTTCTTATCCTACTTTTATGTATCCTAACTTGATGATGTTCCTGCAAGTTCTTTAACTTAACTCTTAATTTGAGAAGGTTTCTTATCTTTATTTTGTTTCTTATTATTCTTTTATAGAGCAAGTTTTATTTCTCAACTTGCTATTAATCATGCAAGTTCATTAACTCAATTCTTTTATTGAGCAAGATTATACCCTTAGCTTATCGTTGTTCAAGCAAGGTTTGTTATAATATCCAATGCCTATGCTTTCTAGTTCATTTCTAAAGCATGATTTCAATGTATAATGTTAATTCACTTATGATTCATGACTATTATCAAACTTTATTAAACTAATCCTTAGTTGATGTTCGTTGAACACTAAATTACCCTTGAAACCTATCCAAACCAAACTTCCTTTGGTGTGGACTCGTATGTTAAAACTTAGATGAACAACCCTATTATAGGGGATTTATTATGCGTAAGTGTTTAGATATTTGTGCACAATACATGGTACGAAGGGTTGATCACCCTAAGTATGGGGAGTCCCTACAGTCTTATGATTGTTTAGGTTAAAGTTGAAACAATACTTATAACCTTGAATATAGTTCACGGTCTTGTGATCCTCAGATAAACTACAAATTCTGATTTCAGTTCTTGATTATCAATGATAAAGAATGTTATTCAATTCTACTGATCTTATTCATTGGCAGTTATTATGTTGTTATTATTCATTGCCATTTCAAGTGAGCATTTGTTTTGCTCACTCTTGCATATATATAATCATTACAGCTAAAGTTGAGAAGGTTGATGAACCAACCACTAGCAAAGGGAAAGGAAAGATGAACAAGTGTTGAAGACTTGTAAATCTACTAACTTTTATATTATCATACTTTAGTTTAATTATGTGATGTAATTATTTAATTTTTCGCATTTTATTAGATTTAATGATGTAACCCTTTAATGGGAAGTTTTATTGTTTAAATTTTATTAAATTTGGGTAGTTAGAAATGTAGACATTGAATATCAAATCATGTGGGAATGAATTACCCAAATTTAGGGGTGTCACAAGTTGGTATCAAAGTTTTAGGTTATGAACCTTAGGTGGGGAGGGGGGGAAACCTTAGGAAGTAACCTTATAGGAGATTGAAAGTATAGTGGTGATAAACTCTTATTGAGTTTTAAGGAAAAAGAAAATAAAACACTCTATGTGCTTATGTGATTGCAACCTATGTGCTCGTGAGTGTCGAGTGGTGATGGTTAGTAATTAAAACTTCAAAATTTTGATGTCATGATGGCTAATGTGGGAGAATCCAGTCAGGATAGGGAGGAGGGACCTCAGATGCCTAGAGAGGAGGGGCCTTGAGATATTCAGGTAGTCTGGGAACAACTGTTTCCAAGGGAGTCATCTTCGTTGGTCATAATGGTTGGTTATGCCCCGAAGGTTGAGCATGAGGGTATACCTGATGAAGAGGATGTAGTAGAGATAGATGAGGAAGATCCCGTGGAGCTGCCATAGATAGATGAGAAAGAGTTTCCACCAAACTCTATTGCAGCTCATATGTATGACGAAGTATACGATCGTAACATTGAGCTTTAAGATAGAGTCGAGGAGTTGGAGGAGCTAGTAGCTGAATGTTAAACTTTGATGACACAGAAGGACGATGAGATCAGAGATCTTGATGAATGTCTCATCAATGTGGAATGGAAGATGGTTCACACAGAGGGGGAGAATGAACAGCTGATGGAGGAGATTACAAAATTGAATGATAACTTGAAAGAAGAATCTGCCAAGAGAGCAAGAATCAAAGATGCATACGAGAAAGCTTCTCAGCGTGCAGAGGTAGCAAAGGGAGAGGTAGAAGCAAATTAGATCAAGATAGAAGATATGAATTGTGTTTTCAACACCGTGATAAACCGAGCTCAAGACCGAGTCATGTACTATCCAACACAATTCGAAATGCTGCCATGGTATATATTAGATCGTAGAACAATGTTTCGTATCATGGAAGAGCAGTGTCGCAAGGCTATGTAGCAATTTAGTAGGCCATAATAGAGAATGTAATTGTTGTGTGATTAATTAATAAATAAGATATAAATCCCAAGTGTTATGTGACCGATGGGATAAGATGATGTTATCCTGAAACTTTATCAGTTCAGGAAAGTGATTTAGATAGCAGGGATGCTATCATTCCTGTGTTTTATTTAAAAATGATGAATGATTAAAATGTTAATATTTATTCAAGATGGTATGTGTTATGTGATGATCTTTTATGATGTGCAAGTTAAGTAGAAAATACTTAAAAGATTGAGTAAAAATATAATAAGTGTATTTTAACAGAAAATGTCTCCAAGACGTCAGCCACGATAAAGAACCCCTGAGGGGTCTACCAACAACAACGCTGATGTTAACCCAGTTCAGCAGTTGGTGACATTATTGACGGGAGTGCTGCAGAATCAGCCGCAGAACCAAGCTACGACATTCAAAGATTTCAAGGCGGTTAGACCACCAGATTTTTGTGGGTCCATGAATCCGGTTGAGGCACAGACCTGGATCAATGAAATAGAGAAAAAATTTGACATTGCTAGGGTAAGTGAAGACCAGAAGACTGTTTTTGCAACATTCATGTTGAAAGTAGAAGCTAGTTACTGGTGGAAAGTAAATAAAACCCGAGGAGGTCAGGGAGTGATAACTTGGGAAAGGTTCAAAGAAATATTTTTTTGAGACCTATTTCCCATAGAGTTCACAGAATTAGATGGAGATCCAGTTTTTAGAGCTAAAGCAGGGTGCACTGACAGTGTCGGAGTATGCAACAAAGTTCAATGAGTTGGCAAGGTTTGTGCCATATCAAGTTAACACAAATGAGCGCAAGGCGAGAAGATTTGAACAGGAACTGAAGCCCTAGTTGTACAATAGAGTCTCCATATTTTAGTTGAAGACGTTTGCAGCGGTGCTTAAGAAGGCAATTATCGCAAAAGGTGGAAGCGATCCCGTAACGAAGTACAATCAATAACAAAGAAAGATGAAGAGTCAGAATGAAGGTAAAACTAGTGGTAGCAGTGGTGGGAATAATAATAACCCGAAGAGGAAGTGGAATGCGAGTGTTGGTGGTGGAAGTCAACAGAGTAGCCAGCATAAAAGGAAATTTGAAGTGTGTGCTACATATGGGAAAAATCACACTGGCATGTGCTTAAGGGTTAAGATAGTATGCTTTAACTATGGCCAGGAGGGTCACATTGCTCCGAATTGCCACCAACCAAAGAAGAATGCTTGTTACATTTGTAGGTCAAAAGATCATCTAGCTCGCGAGTGCCTTAAGAAGAAAGCTGGAGAGGCAACTGGAAGCAAGGGAGGTGGTAGTGGAGGTATGTTGGCTATTGTTGGACCAACGTCATCAAGCAGACCTACCGCCAGAACCTTCAACATGACTATCCAAGATGCAGTGCAATCAAAAGATGTTGTGTCAGATATTATCCTAATCAATGGTATAAATGCATATGTATTATTTGATTCGGATGCTACTTTCTCGTTTATATCTGATGAATTTGCTAAGGGGTTAGGATTGCCTAGTAAAGAGTTAAATTTCCCTTTAAACATATAAATTGCGAATAGAGAGGTGCACTACAAAAAAATCAGTCATTACCGACGGGCACTACCTTCGCCTATGACTACAGTGCCGTCAGCATTGAGGTCATTCATGACGGCGGTTGTAAGACCCCAAATTTTATGAAATGAAAGTATTCAATTTTCCTATAATTATTATTCTATTTAGTAAATGGCTAAATTGATAAAAGGTTAAAGTTAAGGGTGATATTTGAAAATTTTGTAAAGAAAACAAGTTGATATAAAATATTTGTTGTGTTGGGGAATATTCGTACGACGGCACAATCATTGGTGGACCCCACAACGGAAGTATTGTCGTAGTTAGAAAAAGACAGAAATATCTTTTTATAAAATAACCGCAAAAGTTTTACCGTTAAACTGTTGAACTACCCAGTAGTAAAAGTACAGTAATATGCGTGGTTGCATAGTAGCACACTGTATTGATTATTGATGCTTACGTGAGAAGTCACTCATTTATACTCAATTATTACTACAATAATTGCTGCATAATATCTCTCATATTATTGATTCAATTATTATCACAGTATCATATGCATAATATTTTATATTATTAAATCAATAATTGAGACGACAAAGTTATTCATATTATTATTTACAATATTGACAATGTCTAGAAAGTTCTGTCAATGAGATGTTTGGTCACCTAATTGCGCGCCAATAGGGAGAAATCCTTATCGGAAAGCCCCCTCTTTCCTGAGAATGATATGGTTGTTCAAAATTGTGACTTATAATATTAATGATGAATAAATTCGTTTTGATTAAAGATAAAATTGATAGTTTATTGTGTTGGAATTATTAGTGTTAGTGAAAATTGATATTTTTTTCGATGATAATTGATGTCTAGAAGTTATATTGACCAATCGGGTAATTAATCGGATAAATGAGCAATTAATTGTTATTAATTCACATGCTTATAATTATTTGTTCACATGTATATACTATTGATTCACATGCATGTACTATTAGGGGAGGTGGTGCAAGATTGATAATACTTGCATGACTAAATTAAAAATAGAGGTATAGATGAAAGTACTATACTGTAATTATTTTTTTCACATGTATAGAACTATTGATTCACATGATGGTACTATTGATTCACATGATGTACTATTAGGGGAGGTGGTGCAAGTTTGATAATACTTGCAGGACTAAATTAAAAATGAAGAAAAATATGAAGATATTATACTGTAATATTTTGAGCCTCAAAACGTACAATTATCGAAACTATATTTTCCTATAAATAGAAGCTCATTCTTCTTTCATTCTCACCAATTCACTAAGACTCACAAGAGCAATTATAGCGAGAAAAGCTATAGAGAGAAAGAAGAAGAGAAGTGTGCTACTTCAATATTCCAGTATCCAGTCTTCTTCTAAGGTAAATGATATTATTTTGTTCAGTATTCATAGGAATAATATTTTTTTCCATACTCTGTAGTATGTGAGTAATATTATTTCATCTCGTATTCCTGATTATACCCTCATTTTGTTAAAGTATTGCTTCTATACTTCGTGAAATTAGTAGAATATCATTGATATTTGCGCTTCATCCAGTATCTTTTCATGAAAATATTATTCTGAGCATTCTTGATAATTATTAATCTTTTCATGCCGGAATACTATTCACGAATTACTATTCACGAGTTACTATTCACCTAGTTACTATTCACTCGAATATTATTCACTCGGGTATTCGGAGAACTTTTCATGCCGGAGTACTATTCACGAGTTACTATTTACCTAGTTACTATTCACTCAAATATTATTCACTCGGGTATTTGAGGCACTTTTTATGTCGAGGTACTATTCATGAGGTACTATTCTCAAAGTACTATTCACAGGGTACTATTCATAGGGTACTATTCACCAGAAAAATATATTTCTTTTCTATCCAAATTATTTTTGATACATAAAAAATTTTCTTGAATTTTACTACACAAAGCAGTATCATGTTGACAATTTGGATATTTTTAAACTCTGGATAAATTTAAAATCTTTAATATTTATCCTTGATTTCGTTTGATTAATGCTTATATCATTGTCATCATCCTCATGCTTATATTGTGATGAAAGTCATCTTTAGCTTACATGCATAGATGGACTGTTGATTGGTATGATTATGACCAGGGATCATTCGGTATAATCATGACCCGTAATGTTACAAATAATGTGGTAAAAGTCTTCATTGGCCCATAGTGCATTGATGGACAGTTGTTGGTATGATTATGACCAGGGATTATTCGGTATAATCATGACCATTGATGATTACATGAATATCATTGGCCCGTAGTGCAGGGATGATTCGATGATGTGGTTTATTTATTAAGCTGAGTCTCAATGATAAAGTGGGTGAAAAACTTTTTAAATCATAGAAGATAGTAGATATCATGCTCTACTTGACTCTTCTAATGGATTACGTGTTCCGCTGCAGTTGTTGATATAAAACTTGTTGTCTATTATATTCTATCAGTTGTTATACTGCTGAAAGCTAAGGATAATTTATTTTGTATTATCTTAGTCATAATATTTCTTACTAGGCTAGTTGAGTTCACCCTTTGTTTTCATTGTTCTCTTCAGGAAATGAGAATATAGCTGGGACTAGTCGGGGAACGGAGTGACGGTCCAGATGTTTGCATTAGTAGTCCTCACTATTCAGTGAAATAGTGTGATAATAAATGTAATAAGAACTCCATTTGAGTTTGAATACTGTCTAGAAGATAATATTCGTATTAAAACTCTCAACTTATGGTTTGTCGTATTTTACACGATAGTTGTATAATTAAGTTGTATTTGAATTTTGTACCATGTATTTGGCGACTCAGAATGGGTGATGTATACCTATTTTGGCGGCGTCACAGCGGTGGCCGTCGGTGGTACCGTCGCCTCACAGGTCGTTGCCCCTGGTCCCCGTCGGAATCATTGTCATTGGCAATGGGACTCATTGGCGACGGCACAAGGTCACTCCCGACGGCGTGAGCGACGGCAATACCGTCGGTAAAGGCTCTATAATTTTTTTAAAAAAATTACTCATTCACGACGGCGAGACCATCGACCATGACTGTTTAGCCATCGGCAATGACTTTTAAAATTAAATTAAAAGCATCAAATGCGTGTCCCCATGTATGTCCCTATAGGTCATTGGCGACGTCAGTTCCCATCGTCCTTACCCCCATCGGCAATGACTATATATATTTTTAAATTTTTTTATAATTTCAAAATTTCCATGGTTATTTAAAAATATAAAGATATACCTGTTATAAACTAATAAAAACCATCAAATATAATACAATTCACCATTCAAATAGTAATCCAAATCAAATATATAGATCAAAAATGGTCGTCTGCACAACTCAAAAAATGTACAAGTACATACATGAAACTCAGAATATAAAACTAACTAACTATAACCCGTCGCATGTCTCATCGTCATCGACTCGGCGGTCATCACCCTGTACTGGAGGAGGCTGCTCGTTATCAACTCGACGGTCATCACCCTGTACTAGAGGAGGCTGCTCGTCATCATCTCGGTGGTCATTATCAATGCCTTCGCCTCCACCTCCACGAGTCTCGTCAACAAGACCCTACAAAATTAAAATATTAATAACAAAGTCGAAGTGAAAACATATTTACATTATTTTAGTTTGTGTTCTTCAAGTTAGGTGGACGAGACTCGAACTTGAGCTCCGTATATCAGAATTGAGTCCCATAAGTTGTAACGTGTTTATATTGCCTATGCAGTGCTATTGTATATGTTTGCGTGTCGTTTGAACGACCGAAGTGGGTTTTGGTCTCTTTTTTGACTATTTTTCTAAGTTTTCGTAAGTTAGGCGAACGGGACTTGAACTCGGGCTCCGTATATTAGAATCGAGTCACGTCAGTTGTAACGCGTGTCTATTACATA
The DNA here is from genome assembly GCA_016801055.1 of Panax notoginseng. NCBI lineage: Eukaryota > Viridiplantae > Streptophyta > Magnoliopsida > Apiales > Araliaceae > Panax > Panax notoginseng. Next base: position 90,415,027 of record CM029017.1, on the reverse strand, counting down.
TGCGGTCCTATTGTCTATGTTTACGTGTCATTTGGACAACCGAGGTGGGTTTTGGTCTCTTTTCGATAATTTTTATAAGTTTTCGTAAGTTAGGCGGACGGAACTCAAACTCAGACTCCGTATATTAGAATCGAGTCCCGTCAGTTGTAACGCATGTCTATTGCCTATGCGGTCCTATTGTCTATGTTTACGTGTCGTTTGAACGACTGAGGCGGGTTTTGGTCTCTTTTTCGACTATTTTTCTAAATATTCTTCAAGTTCGGTAGACGGGACTCGAACTCGGGCTCTGTATATCAGAATCGAGTCTCGTCAGTTGTAATGCGTGTCTATTGCCTATACGGTGCTATTGTCTATATTTGCGTGTTGTTTGGACGACCGAGGTGGGTTTGGCCTCTTTTTTGACTATTTTTCAAAGTTTTCGTAAGTTAGGCGGACGGGACTCGAACTCGGGCTCTGTATATCAGAATCGAGTCCCGCCAGGTGTAATACGTGTCTATTGTGTATGCGATGCTATTGTCTGTGTTTGTGTGCCGTTTGGACGACCGAGGCAGGTTTTGGTCTCTTTTTTGACTTTTTTTCTAAGTTTTCGTAAGTTAGGCGGATGGGACTCGAACTCAAGCTCCGTATATCGAAATTGAGGCCTGTAAGTTATAACGTGTGTATATTGCCTATGCAGTGCTATTGTATATGTTTGCGTGTCGTTTGGTCGACCGAGGCGAGTTTTGGTCTCTTTTTTGACTATTTTTCTAAGTTTTCGTAAGTTAGGCGAACGTGACTCAAACTCAGGCTCCGTATTTTGGAATTGAGTCACGTCAGTTGTAACGTGTGTCTATTGCCTATGCGGTCCTATTGTCTTTATTTGCGTGTCGTTTGGACAACCGAGGTGGGTTTTGGTCTCTTTTTCGACAATTTTTATAAGTTTTCGTAAGTTAGGCAGACATGACTCAAACTCGGGCTCCGTATATTAGAATCGAGTTCTGTCAGTTGTAACGCATGTCTATTGCCTATGCGGTCCTATTGTCTATGTTTGCGTGTCGTTTGGACGACTGAGGTGGATTTTGGTCTCTTTTTTGACTATTTTTCTAAGTGTTCTTCAAGTTAGGTAAACGGGACTCGAACTCGGGCTCCGTATATCAGAATCGAGTCCCGTCAGTTGTAACACGTGTCTATTGCCTATACGGTGTTATTGTCTATGTTTGCGTGTCGTTTGGACGACCGAGGCGGGTTTGGCCTCTTTTTTGACTATTTTTCAAAGTTTTCGTAAGTTAGGCGGACGGTACTCGAACTCGGGCTCCATATATCGGAATCGAGTCCCGTCAGGTGTAATACGTGTCTATTGCATATGCGGTGCTATTGTCTATGTTTGCATGCCGTTTGGACTACTGAGGCGGGTTTTGGTCTCTTTTTTGACTTTTTTTCTAAGTTTTCGTAAGTTAGGTGGACGGGACTCGAACTCGGGCTCTATATATCGAAATCGAGTCCCGTAAGTTGTAACGCGTGTCTATTTCCTATGCAGTGCTATTGTCTATGTTTGCGTGTCATTTGGACGATTGAGGCGGGTTTTGGTCTCTTTTTTGACTATTTTTTTAAGTTTTCGTAAGTTAGGCGGATGGGACTCGAACTCGGGCTCTGTATATCAGAATCTAGTCCCGTCAGTTGTAACACGTGTCTATTGCCTATGTGTTTGTCTGTCGGGAAGCTGTACGATGTGCCAACATCTTCTTCAATTCCTCGCACTCCCAAATAAGGCACATCTGCTCCCACACCGCAATACCAATGAAATCTGGCCAGACATCTCTAAGTGTCTGTCCATCAGCCATCTTGGTATGGGCCTTCTTCTTCCAGTCGTAGACCCACTTGTGCCTATTCATCTCGAGATACTTCCCGAGAATAGTGCTGCCATGGGCTTTTTGCCCGTCCTCGAAGCGATAATATATCTGCAGTACAACATATGAATATCAGCAATTACTTAGTAGACAACATAAAGCAAAGCGGTAAATAAATATTCAAAAGCACAAGTTAAAACTAACATATGAATGAATGACTTCTTACCCTAAACTCAGCAATAATCAGCCCACGTGTGCGGTCATCCACATCCGCCCACCTCATCCACGGGCTGGAGAATAGGTTGCGGACGATCCCAAGCAACGTGTTCCTTGGCGTCGCATCAAGGTTACTAAAATTGAAATTATTAAATTTGCAAATTACAAAGAATATATAAGAACTAAATAATTAATACAAGCATAATGTTAAATATGAAATTATCTAGTAGTCCTGACACAGCATATAAGCGGCACCTGTGGGGGATTCCCTAGCAATCCACATGCTAGTCCCCGCAGAGGCCTACATCGATCACCTATGTAGTGAAATATAACAATAATTATATAAACGAATTTAATGTTAATATTATATAAAATTAAAAACAATAAGATGTATAACAACAAAACATGTAATTATACCTGATGATCCCGCCTGATCATCACCAGAACTACCTCCACGGCCCCCACGGCCTGAACTACCAACACGCCCACCACGATCGTCGTGTGGTGTACGCGCCATATCTGTATATATACTATCAAATCATCATCAAGAATATAACATGCGGATATAACTAAAAGGATACAACATAAATATCAGAATCGTCATGCACATACAACTAAAAGGATACAACATACAGATATAACTAAAAGGAGACAACTATTACATTTGAACACAACTAAAAGGACATAAAGACTACATACTCCTAATCATTTATATCATCAAAGCCAACAATATAAGAATTGTCATCTTCGAGCAGTGGATCTTCACTATCGTTGTCATTACCATCTTCGTCATCCTCAACAATTTCTTCAATTATATCTACCCTCCTCACAACATCGTCTTCACTTCAACAGCAACAACATCATCCTCTTCTTCACTAAACTCACTAATAATTATCATATCAGCAGGTGTGACACTAGTAGACTCGACTTGTAAAGGTTCATCGTCTGGACGAAGAGCTATGCCTTGAAAACCACGGGCTTTGGTGGTTATAACAGCATGCCATGGGCTTGCAGGAGTCTTCACACTCCACGTGTATTACACATGTGTTGCTTGACTTGCTAAAATAAAAGGCTCGTTCATACTAGTCATCAGTCTTAGTTTTGACTTAACGTTAACAGTCACCCGTCCTGATTTTTTATCTACTTTAACTCCATTCTCAACATCAAACTACTGACAATTGAAGCAAACTAATTCTTTATGGCCCCAATATTGAGAACGATAACTTCTATCAATCGTCCATACCAGTTATCCCAAATGTTATCGTAGCAGCTACCTTTCACCACAACACCAGAATCAACAGAAGCGACTTCCCTAATATCGCAACACTTAAATATGCAACCGTTGACAATGCAGCATATATAAGTATCTACAGATCTTTCAAGGCCGTCGGCTATAAGCTGTAGCCAATTATCAGCTAACTCATCTCTAAGGACTAATATACATTAACACAACATATTCTAAAGTTAATTACGCATAAGAATAAATCTATGATGGTAGATTCATTGAACTTGTAAAGGTTAGACTTATATGATCTTTAAACCATTGCACAAATTGTCCATTTCTCAAATTTTACAATTCCTCGTCCGATATACTCGGATTCACTTCACGTACTTCAACATTATATTGACTTCAACACAATTATATACTTAATGTGTTTGTAAAGGAACTTGACACAGTTACACCAGAACTTATATAGTTATAACTACTTACTTAATGTATGGCGCTACTTCATTTATCTTGAAAATTGCATATAATGTGGTAGCCGCATACTCACTATCGGTCAAGAATAGCCTTTTTTTACCACCGAATGGGCGTACAGGAGACTAAAGGCCGTTAATTCTCCATTTTCCTCGTGCGTAATAGCCTCATTCTGACGTAAGCGATTATTTTTCGTCTGAACATTCGGCTCAAAGTACAATGAGCGAAAATTAATAAGTTCTCCATAACATAACTTTCAGCAATTGACCCCTCTACACGGGCTCTATTCTTCTCGTTTTACTTTAGACGTCGCATATACCTATGTGATATATAGATTAGCAAAAACAAGAATAACATTTTACCGTATTAAAACATTTATGTCATTACCTCTCAAATGCATAAATCCATCTATCTTGCACGGGACCGCCAAACTTAGCTTCGTATGGCAAGTGAATAGGCAAATGCTCCATTGAATCAAAAAAATGATGGAGGGAAGATCATTTCTAACTTGCACATTATTTCCACTATTTGCATCTCCATTTTATCTAATGCCTTTGAGCTGGAGCTCCGTCAAGCATAGAATCTCTGAAGAAATTAGAAAACTCTGTCAGTGCTTCAACCACACGTTTATTATACAACAAGTCGAAAAATGCCACAGGGATCAACTTCTGCATGAATACGTGACAAACATGACTTTTGAGACCCCCAAAACTTCAGCTCTTCAACTTTACAACACCTTGCTATATTCGAAGAATATCCA
>CM029017.1:90329250-90410426 GCA_016801055.1 Panax notoginseng | reverse complement strand
TTATTATGTGTTTATGCATAAATCACGAGGTATGAAAGGCTGATCCCCTTGAATACCAAAACTTATTAAGAGGTCCAGTTTAATCACTGAGCACCTTAGCAAATGTTCATGGTTATTCAAAACCACTCAGTTCATGTTATTCAATTATCGAATATTCAATTGTTGATTATTAGTTCATGTTCCTTCACAATCTTATATTATTGTTGAACATTGAACGCAATATTTCTTTCTAAGTCATGATATATCTCCCTTGTCTATATAAACTTGTGAAGCAAATTAGTTGCTTACTCTTGCTATATCATGACATCTATTTCAGTTAAGCCCGAAGGATCAAACACGAAGGACAAGGGCAAGGGCAAGATCCAGGAGTAATTTAGACTGAATGTCAATTTAGTTATTATCTGATGGAATTTCTTAAGTAAACTATTTATATGATAAATGGTGTATTTAAAGTTAAGGTTATGGAGACCTTGGGACCGTGTTATGAGACTTTATTATAATGAACAATGTATGTTTATTATTTCGTAATAGTTATAGAATACTTATGATGATGATGATAGATCGTGAGCACCGAATCTGAGGTTAGAGGACCTGGATTTGGGGGTGTCACAGTATAACCCTACTAGATAAAGATAAGGAGGCTCAACTTCAGGACGGTGAATGTAAAAAGGTAATAAGGAAGATATCTAAAGGAACAGAACCGAGATTTAAGATGGACAAGGAAGGAATACTGAGATTTGAGGGTAGAATTTGGGCACCGCTAGTACCAGAGATTAAGGAAGACATTTTGAGCGAAGCTCATAGCGTACGATATTCGATTCACCCTGGTAGTACCAAGATGTACCAAGATCTTCGACAATATTTCTAGTGGCCTAATCTGAAACGTGATGTTACAGAATGTGTTGCCAAGTGTCTGACCTGTCAGAAAGTGAAAGCAGAACATCATAGACCAAGTGGGTTGCTACAACCGTTGGAGATCCCAGAATGGAAATGGGAACATATTGCAATGGACTTCGTGGTTGGCCTTCCGACAACTCAGAAAGGCTACGACGCAGTATGGGTTATCGTTGACCAACTGACAAAATCCGCACACTTCCTTCTGATCAAAATCAGATTCAACTTAGATTAGTTGGCAAGGTTATATGTGAAAGAGATTGTTTCGCGACACGGAGTTCCAGTGTCAATTGTTTCCGATAGGGATCCGCGCTTTACATCAAACTTCTGGAAACGTCTACAGGAATGCATGGGTACGCAGCTGAGGATGAGTACAGCATACCACCCTCAAACAGATGGACAGAGTAAGAGAACGATTCAGACATTAGAAGATATGCTAAGAGCCTGTGTGATGGACTTTAAAGGAAATTGGGACGATCACGTACCGCTTGTAGAGTTCAGCTACAACAACAGTTACCACACTAGTATTGGCATGCCGCCTTATGAAGCATTATACGGCAGAAAGTACAGAACTCCGCTGTAAGACCCCGAATTTTATGAAATAAAAGTATTCAATTTTTCTTATAATTACTATTTAGTAAATGGTTAAATTGATAAATATTAAAGTTAAGGGTGATATATGAATTTTTTTCGAAATACACAAGTGGTTATAAAATATTCATTGTTGTCGGAGAATATTCGTTTGGTCGTGGAATATTCTTACTGTCGGAGAATATTCGTACGACGGCGCAGTCTTTTGTGGGACCCCATAACAGAAAGCGATTGGATGAAGAAAACGACAAGAGTAAGTTGTTTATAAATAACGGGGTAGTTGTTACCGTTAACACTGTTGGAATATCCGGTGGTTAAAATACAGTAATACGCATTGTTGCACAGTAGCACACGGTATTACACCAATTATTGATTTTTACGTAAGAAGGCATTACTCAATAATTATTACAGTAATTACTGTTCAGTATTTTATTTTATTGATTCAATAATTGCTGCGTTGATATTTTATATTTTTGTTGTTTTAATAATTGTCACTACACAGTATTTTCTATTATCGGAGCAATAATTCATATTATCGGAATAATATTATTAGATAACATTATTGGCAATGTCTAGAAAGTTCTGTCTAAGGAGAGGTTTGGTCATCTATTGCGCGCCAGTAAGGAAGAGATCCTTATTGGAAAGCCCCCTCTTTCTTGGGAACGGCCTGGTTGCCAGTACTATGATTCTATAATATTATTTGTGTATAATTAATTATTGATTTATATGATGAGGAAAATATTGATTTTATGTAGATATAAATGGAGAAAATTTTTAATGTGACAATTGTTGAAAATTAATATTTTATTAAAATAATTCATTTAAATATATTATTTTAATAATATATTGATGGTGATATTTTTACAATGAATGTGGGATATATGAGTATATAAGGAGGAAAAGTATTTTTGTTGGATTAAATATTTAACACATGTTTTGTGTGTTGGTGGACACAATTCTTGACCGAAAATTTATTATAAACTGTAAAATCATCCGTTTATGGATTTCAGTCAATTTCTGTTTGGAATTTAGAAAAACTTTCTTCTGCAAAGTTGTAGAGAATTGAATTTTCTATAAAAACACGCGAGATTCGAATTTTCTGATAAAAGGGCTATTTATTACGAATTATTGAAGTTCCGAATTATTGAGTCTGAATTGATTTTTGTTACAAAAGTTGTTTAAAACATGTTTTGCATTTTTGGTGCATTTGTGTGAAAAATATGTTTTTGATGTGGTGGGCTAAGGAAAATTTGGTTATAAATATATTATTATATTCAATTTTCTACTTTGGTGTTCTAAGTAATTTCCTATAAATAGGTGCTTAGGTTAGAATTGAAAATCACACCAGAAACTGAAGTTTTCTCTCTATTTCTCTCTCTATATATCGAGCGTATTCTTGTGAGTATTTTGATATCTTGAGTGTTGCTATACGGTGCAAGTTCATTCAGCGTTATTCCAGTCAGAAGTACTGCTCTTTGAGGTAAGGGATAATAAGGGATGTATTTTTTTAAAATGATATTATTTCTTTCAATATCATTATACCGGAATATTGGTAAGATTTTTCTTGTGAAATTCTTATCTTTTCATGTCGGGGTTACTATTCATGAGTTACTATTCACGAGTTACTATTCATGAGTTACTATTCACGAGTTACTATTCACGAGTTACTATTCACGAGTTACTATTTATGAGTTACTATTCACGAGTTACTATTCATGAGTTACTATTCACGATGGGTTACTATTCATGAGTTACTATTCATGAGTTACTATTCACGAGTTACTATTCACGGGTACTATTCACTACAAAATTGGTTTTTTTTAACCAAATTATAATTGATTTATGAATATTACTCTGGAGATTAAAACTATGTATTGATTATATTGATTTTATTATCATATATAACATTTTTATAACCCTGATGTTGAAATTCTCTTTCACTAGAGTGTAAAGTTGGGTAGATTATTGGTATGATCATGACTAGGGTTCTCTTTGTCCAGTAGTGAAAAGTTGAATTGTGACTGGTATGATCATGACCATTGAATTTATAATTGAATATCTTTAGCTTAAGTGCAAAGGTGAAATGATCAACATGGTTATAATTATTGGTTATATAAATTCTAAAATGATTATATATTTCTTTGAGATAATAATATATTTGGCTTGTAGTGCAAATATGAGCTGTTGAGGAATATCTTTGGCCTGTAGTGCAAAGATGAGTTGTTGATGAATATCTTTGGCCCGTAGTGCAAAGATGAAAATTATTAGTATGATTATGAACATGAACTGTGATTTGGTATAATCGTGATCTTTGATGTTTCAGGTAAAGACAAGTGATGAAAATTATCTTCGTTCTAGATGAGAAGAGGAATTTAGAACTATAATTATGATTATGAGTTATACATGTGATTGTGGACAGGAATTGTTGATTAATGTTACAGGGATAAAACATTGTTGGTGGACTTTTAACATGGAGAAGATAATAGACTTTGTAGTCTATTTGACTCTTCTAATGGATTGCTCGTTCCGCTGCAACTATGGTTGAAAATTTTTATCATCTATCGTATGTTCTAAATCTCTGATTTAATTCTGTTGAAGGCTATTGATAATTTAATTATCTTTAGTCATGATATTCTTTACTGAGCTAGTTGTGCTCACCCTTCTGTTTCATAATTCCTTTCAGGTAATAAGAGTGTAGCTGGGTCGAGCGGGGGTAACAGGAGAATAGAACGGTGGTCATCATTTAGTAGTTATATTTGGTGAATCATCTAGGGTGAGGCGAACCCAACGTTAAAATGGTGTTTTGCCACTATCATATAAGATGTCTAATGATATACAATCTCGTGTCATCATAAGACAGGATGTGCTCATCCACTTGCTGAGTATATTTACGAGCACTACCTATATAATCTTGGTGTTTGTTTGAAGTATAATTCTCAATTAGAGACAGTGGAGATAATGATAAGTCAAGAGAAGACTCACCATTGGGAAGAATATGATAGTAACCTTCTTATTTTTCTTTGGGGTCTATTGGGTCAACCAAGGATAATTCTGTGGCCATATGATATCTATCATAACCTAGAAGTATGGCCTCCCATGTACGAGGGTTTCCTTGAGCACTTCCCAAAGATTCTAATTTCTAAAACAGTTTTTGACTATACCTTTATGTAAAGTGTCATTGTGACGTGCTATCCAAGGTTGGGACATGAGTCACAGTTGGTATATATTTGTACCCAAACTCATAGCATATGTGTTGTTGTATTTTGCATGACAATTGTTGTAATAAAGTTGTAGTTGTTATCTGTACCATGTATTTGGCGACTCAGAATAGGTTGGGTGGAATGGACCTATTTTGGGGGCGTTACATCCGCTTTATTGGGATGAAGTGGATGAAAGACAATTGTTAGGCCCAGAATTGGTACAGCAGACAGCAGAAATAGTCAAAGTGATCCGAACATGACTGGTAGCAGCTCAAGATAGGCAAAAGAAATACGCCGATCCACATCGCAAAAATGTTGAGTTTGAATCGGGTAGTTATGTATTCTTGAAGGTCTCTCCCTAGAAGGGAAAGATCAAGTTTGGAAAGAAAGGAAAATTAAGCCCACGATTCATTGGACCATTTGAAGTACTTAGAAGAATCAGAGAAATTGCGTATGAGGTAGCCCTACCTCCAGCACTCGAGAATGTCCACAACGTCTTCCATGTTTCTGTTTTACGACCCTACAAACCCGATTACAAGAATGTAATTGAATACGAACCCTTACATTTTCAAAAAGACTTATCTTACGAAAAAAATTCACGTTCAAATTGTCGACAGAAAAGAACAAGTTTTCATAAATAAAGTAATACCTTCTGTTAAGGTAATTTGGAGAAACCACAACGCTGAAGAAGCTACGTGGGAACTCGAAGAGAATATGATGAAGAATTACCCTCATTTATTTACTTAATTGTGTAAGCGATTCTGGGGACAAAATCTTTGTAAGGGGGGAGAATGTAACGGGGTCAAAATTATTGAGTCGTGATTCTAGGGACAGAATCCTTTTAAGGGGGAAAGATGTGACAAATGAGATTTTATAATTTAATTCTAATATTTATTGAATTAAATAAATATTTTTCGATGAATTAATTATTAGATTAAATAATTAATTGATGAATTTGTGGTAGATTAATTTAATTATGTGTTATATTTATTAAATTAATGTGGAGAATTCTTTTATTCGAAGTATGTAATTATGTGAGCTTATTGTATTAAAAGAAATATTTAATAAGCCTAATAGTATTTTAATTAATTCAATAATTAATTAGAAATTTAATAATTTGATATTATTAATAAATGAGAAATTTAATTATGTGACTAAGTGGATTTATGAGAAATTATTATATTTTATTTAATTAAATTAAATAAGATATTAGATTTATTTTATAAAGGAGTGTGACATTAATTAAACTATATTATAAAGGTTAAATTAAATTAATTGGATATAAGCCTTTAAGGCTAGCCAAACGAGGCCTTAAAAGGAGTTAGGGGTAGTTAAACCACGTATGGAGTAACTGACCTCAACTTTGCGCATAAAGGGTCAGTTGTTTTCCTTTATTATATACGTCTTATTATTCTTCTTCATTTTTCTAAGTTTATCAAAGCACCACAGAGATAGTTTGAGAAATTGTTGAGAGAGAGTGTGAGTTGTGTGATTGAAGAATTTGAGAAGGGTTTCAATTCTACTCCTCTACGCTTTGATAATCTCTTCAACCCAGTTCATTTACGTCATTTAAAGTTTTATGAATATGGCTTTCAAAATTCAGTAAAGTCTCTGTAAAGGGGAAATTGTGTTGTTATATGGATATGTAATAATATAATTAGCATAACATGTTTTATTATATACTATATAGGTTTCCATATCATTAGTTTCATAATATTAGCGTATGTTATGGCTTCAAAAGTTATAGAGTGTTGAATTATGGCCATATGGCCCTTACACACAAATTTAATGCGTCAATCATATATTATCCCTAAATTTTACACTTTTATATAATTATGCATGTTAAAACGAAGAGAACAAAACTTGAATGGATGGAATTGGTGTTATAACGAATCCGTAGTGTTGAATTTTATTATTTATGTTCAAAACCTTCAAGAACATCAAGAACAGTGAAATTTACATATTTTAATTCTGTAATTATGTGTTTTAATGGGTTAAAATCATTCTATAAATGTTGGGTAATGATTATGTATGAATTCTAGCATGTGGGTATGTTAAATTGGTGAAATTAATGATCATGTAGTGTTTATTTCGCTGAACTTTGTGTTCTTCGCGAATTGAGAATCAAAATCTGGAGTTTCGCACCGCGGCGCCAACTCCAGAACTGAAGTCTCGCGCCATAGCGCCAAGTATCCAGCTGCAGTGCCAAGACGTAGTACAACAGTGGCGCCGCAGCGTCACTTAGCAGAATGTCCAGAAATGCAAATTTATTAAGTGTTCGAGTATAGAAATGTAATAGTAACTCAATCTAATGAATATAAAATTAGGTTAAACGTATAATGAGGTGTTAAAATAAATTCTTAACACGTCCATAACATAATTATGTGTGAATTGATCGATTAAATGCATAGTTAGCCTATTGTTCGTGAAGTCTTAATTTTGACAATAAGTGTAGTAATTGACTAAGTATAGTCATGAATTCGAGTTAGACAAAAGAATAAACTTGTGATGACTAGTACGTTATAATTGACTGATATTATGAATGTAAATGATATGTACAATTTAAATCAAGGAACGAGTTTAATTAAAGTGTAATCTACGCACGAGGCAAGTTTTCTAACTCTACTTGTTATCGTTATATAAGTGATGAATTCACCTTTCTACATTGAGCAAGTTCTCATTATTATTGATCAAGTCTGTTTTGTTATATTAAAGCCTATTAATCTTTCAAGCATGATGTTGTTATACAATACTTATTCTATTGTATACCTTTTGAGATTTTATTCAAGTTAAATATTCATTTACTGTTAAACCTTGTTAGACTAGCGAACCCTTAATGATTCGACTAGTCCATAGTTGATGAGCGTTCTAAATTTTAGAACCCTTGATGAATTATCCAAACCAAACTTCCTTTGGTGCGGACTCAAATGCCAAACTGAGATGAACAACCCTGTATAGGGGATTACTTAGGCGTTAGCGTTAAGATATTGTGCATAGTATGGTACTAAGGGCTGATCCCCCTAAGTACGAGAAGAAAGGTCCATAGTCATTTGACTGTTAAAGGTTTCAAGTATAACCCTTGATAACCTAGGACATAGTTCAATGTCTTATGACCCTCAGAATTCTTTTGGTTCTTGGTAATCATTTTTGGTTCAAAGTTGAGCTTTATTTCAGAAGTCTTTGATTCACTCGCATGTTATTATATTGTTATTTCATTATTATACTTGTGGGCAATCGTGCTCACTCTTGCGTAATAATAACATTGTAGTTAAGAACGAAAGAACCGACGAGCCTTCTTCTAGCAAAGGCAAAGGCAAAGCTATTAAGTGATGAAGACGTGCTATTAAAATTTTAAGAATGTTATTGTCAAGACTTGATGTTGTTTAAGACTTATTATTTGTTTATGTTTTCGCACAGATGTTTAAGGTTAGTATGACCTGGGATTGTATTTACTATTCAGATGTTGTAACCCCATAAGGGGAGGATTTATTTCTATCTATTGTATGGTTTGCATTTTTATGGGTAGATAGATATATGATGTTTGTATAGTGAACTCCAAATCATGTGGGAATGGAAGTACCCAGATTTAGGGGTGTCACATAAATGGTCTGGAACTATGAAGAAGCATATTAATATAATGAAGTTTTTTATTTAATATGCTTTGTTGTGTATGAGTTATTGTTCAGCTGTTCAACGACTAATAACAAAGTAAATAAATAAGTAATAATGGAACTTTATTTATTTAATCAGAAATGCCGCCAAGAAGAAGACAACGCAATCAAGAGGCAAATTCGCATAACGATAACCAAGGAGGTCCGAATAACCCTATGCAAGAGTTCGTTAATTTATTAACGGCTGCGTTTAACCAAACCGGGTGTAGAGCACCCGCGGGACCTAGGGTAGCCAGAACGACTACCCTTAAAGAATTTAAAAGTGTAGGTCCGCCAGAGTTCAAGGGAACGACGGACCCAATGGAGGCCCAGACATGGGTTAAGGAAATAGAAAAGGCATTTGTTATTACAAACTGAGGTGCAAAAGACTTCTTTTGCGACTTACATGATGATGGGGGAAGCTAACTACTGGTGGGAGGCTCACCATGGTGGGGCTAGAATAGATGCTGTTACGTGGGAACAGTTCAAGAAGGTATTCTTTGAGAACTACTTCCCTACTAGCATGCAAGGGAGGATGGAGATTAAGTTCCTAGAACTTAAGCAGGGGGACATGATGGTTCCACAATATGCGGCCAAATTTAATGAATTGGCAAGGTTTGCTCCACACCAAGTGGACACAGAAGAGAGGAAGGCTCATAGATTTGAGCAGGGCTTGAAACCCTGGCTCTATAGTAGGATTTTGGTTTTCCAAAGTGTTTCCTATGGGACCAGTCTGGAAAAGGCGATTATAGCAGAGGGTAGTAGTGAGGCGTTGACCCAATACCACAAGGAACGAAAGAATAAAAGTAAGGGAGAGGGAGGAACTAAGGCAGAGATTGCCAGTAGTAGTGGCAGTATGCCTAAAAGAAAAAATTTTAACCTTGGGAATACTGGGGTGAGACAAGGGGATCCTAAATGTAGGATGGAGGCATGCAAGACATGCGAAAAGACTCATCTAGGAGTCTGTCTAAAAGGGAAAAGAGGTTGTTATAATTGTGGGCAGGAGGGTCACATATCACCCAACTGTCCTAATCTTAAGAAAAACCATGGCTATTTTGTTTGTGGGTCGATGGACCACATGGCAAGAAATTACCCGAAGAAGGGGGCGGAGGTTAGTAATGGTTCTGGTAGTGGTAAGTTAGCCATTGCTGGACCAACACCATCATTGGGTTTACCCACAGCCCGAACTTTTAATATGACTGTCCAAGATGCGGTTGCATCAGCGGATGTAGTAGCAGGTATCATTCCAGTCAATAAAATAAATGCTTATGTGTTATTTGACTCGGGTGCTACTTGTTCTTTTATAGCATGTGGATTTGCTAAGCAACTAGGATTAAACCCTGAGAAGCTAGAAATACCTTTAGACGTTAAAGTAGAAAAAGAAGAAATAAATCCCATTGAACACATTAATAGGAATTGTTTCATAGATATAAGAGGTAACAGATTATCGGTAGATCTTCTACCAATAAGGTTAAGAGAATTCGATGTAATTCTAGATATGGATTGGTTAATTAACAATAGAGCTATGATAGATTGTCATAGAAAGAGTGTAAACCTAAGGCTTCCTAAGAAACCTGAGGTGGTGTTTTACGGTAATAAATCACCAGGACGCTCTTGTTGTCTAACCATGACACAAGCTAGGAAGATGTTGAAAAAGGGGTGTAAGGGTTACCTGTGTCATGTTGTGGATACCCAGAGAGCGGGAGCAACATTAGAACAGATACCGGTGGTACAAGATTTTGCGGATGTATTTTCGGAGGAGTTACCCGATATTCCGCCGAATAGGGATGTAGAATTTGTGATTGATTTGTTGCCAGGTACAACACTAGTTTCTAAGGTACTATATTGGATGGCGCCAGTAGAGATGAAGGAGTTAATGGTTCAATTATTACAGGAACTATTAGACATAAAGTACATTCAACAGAGTGTGTCCCCGTGGGGAGCACCGGTATTGTTTGTAAAGAAGAAGGATGGGTCGTTACGACTTTGTATCGACTATCGCGAGTTGAACAAGTTAACGATTAAGAATAAATACCCGTTGCTCAAGATCGATGATCTATTTGATCAGTTGAAAGAGGCAAAGTATTTTTCTAAGATAAATTTGCGTACAGGGTATCATCAACTGAAAGTGAGGAAGGAGGATGTACCTAAGATAGCGTTCAGAACTCGTTATGGGCATTACGAGTTTCTGGTGATGTCGTTTGGGTTGCCGAATGCGCCAGCCTCATTCGTGGATATGATGAACAGAGTGTTCAAACAGTATCTGGACAAGTCCATAGTAGTGTTCATTGATGATATTCTAGTCTATTCTAAGACGCCAGAAGATCATGCTGAACATTTAAGAATAGTGATGGAAACACTACGGAGGGAGAAGTAATATGCGAAATTCACTAAGTGTGAATTTTGGCTTGAATGAGTGCGGTTTCTAGGACATGTTATAGATAAAGATGGTATATCCGTAGATCCAGCGAAGGTGAAAGCAGTGAATGAGTGGGAGCAACCGAAAATGCCAACCGGGGTTAGGAGTTTTCTAGGGTTAGTGGGATACTATAGAAGGTTCATTCAAGACTTTTCTAAAATAGCTACTCCGTTGACGAATCTGACACAAAATTCGGTGAAGTATGTGTGGATAGAAAAGTGTGAGAATAGTTTTCAAGAACTAAAAAGGAGGTTAAGTGAGGCACTTATATTATCCTTATCAGATGATACGAGGAATTTTGTAGTTTATAGCGATGCTTCGCATAGAGGACTTGGTTTACGTATGGGGAAGTAAAATTCAAGAATGCTTAGAAGAATATTTTCATGAAAAAATAATTCCTGATCATAATCATACCAAGTCCATCTATGCATTACAAGCCACAGGTGTTATTGTGAGGTGATGTCCACGGTTGGAACATGAGGTGCTCATGCAGCATGGCAAGGTCATTGCGTACGTGTCACGCCAGTAAAAGGATTATGTGAAGGTTTATCCTACTCATGACCTAGAATTAGTAGCTGTAGTTTTTTCCTTAAATATGGAGACATTATTTATACGGGGAAAAGTGTGAGATATACACGGACCATAAAAGTCTGAAATATATCTTCACACATAAGGAGTTAAATATGAGACAGAGAAGGTGGTTAGAGTTAATAAAAGATTACGATTGTGATATCTTGTATCGTCCAGGGAAGGCGACCGTAGTAGCCGACACGTTAAGTCGGAAGGGTAGGGAAAAGCTATCAATGTTAATGACTCAGAATGAGTTAATAACGGAGATGGCAAGAATGAAATTAGAAGTTAAGTTACCAAGTGAAACGGTGGAGATGTTATTCTCAATGGAGACTCGACCAACGATAGTAGAACGGGTTAAAGAAGTACAAATAGGTACTGAAGAATGCGAGCGAATGAAAAAGATGATGAAGGATGAAGTGAAGACTAAGTATAACCTTGATAAAGAGGGTTTACTTCATTTTGAAGGAAGAATTTGGGTTCCAAATAATTCTGATTTAAAAGAAGAGATTATGTGTGAGGCCCATAGTTCGAGGTACTCGATACATCCTGGTAGTACTAAGATGTATCAAGACCTTCGTCAGAACTTTTGGTGGCCGAATATGAAGAGGGAGATCACAGAATACGTTAGTAAGTGCTTAACTTGTCAGAAAGTTAAGGCTGAACACCAACGATCGAGTGGGTTATTGCATCCACTAGAGATTCCGGAGTGGAAATGGGAGCATATCACCATGGACTTTGTGGTGGGACTTCCAACAACGAGGAAAGGATACGATGCTATTTGGGTAATAGTGGATCGGTTAACCAAATCGGCTCACTTTCTACCAATAGGAGTTAAGTATAACCTAGAGCAACTAGCTAACCTTTACGTCATGGAAGTTATTTCTAGACATGGAGTACCTGTTTCGATTGTGTCCGATCATGATCCACGATTCACGTCGAACTTTTGGAGGAGTTTGCAAGAGCAAATGGGAACGCATTTAAGATTGAGTACGGCGTATCATCCACAAATGGATGGACAAAGTGAATGGACAATTAAAACGCTAGAAGATATGTTAAGATCTTGCGTTATGGATTTCAAGGGGAGTTGGGATGAACATCTACCTTTGGCAGAATTCGCTTACAATAATAGTTTTCACGCTAGTATAGGCATGTCGCCTTACGAAGTGTTGTATGGGAGGAAGTGTAGAACACCACTTTGCTGGGATGAAGTAGGTGAAGGTCGAACGTTGGGACCAGAGATGGTACAACAAACGGCCGACATGGTTAAGCTAATAAGAACTCGATTGGTAGCGGCTCAAGATATACAAAGGAAGTATGCAGATCCTCATTGAGAGAAGAGGGAATTTGAAGTAGGATCGTATGTCTTTCTAAAAGTGTCGCCTTGGAAAGGGAAGATACATTTTGGGAAGAAAGGGAAGTTAAATCCAAGGTTTGTAGGACCTTTTGAAATTTTAAGAAGGGTTGTAGAGGTAGCTTATGAAGTAGCTTTACCTCCAGAGATGAAAAGAATACATAATGTGTTTCACGTGTCAGTGTTGCGTCCTCATAAATCGGACTACAAACACGTAATAGAATATGAATCTATTCATGTAGAAAAAGACATAACGTATGAAGAACTTCTGATTTAGATTGTTGATAGGAAGGAACAAGTCTTGAGAAATAACATAATACATTCAGTAAAGGTAATTTGGAGTAACCACGATGCTGAAGAAGCAACGTGGGAGCTCGAAAGTAAAATAAAGGAAAAGTTTCCTCATTTGTTTATGTAATTATAGCGAGATTCTGGGGACAGAATCCTTATAAGGAGGAAAGAATGTAACGCCCGAGATTTTCGAATTTTGAATGAATTAAATTTTTATTTGATTATGTGGATTAAATGAATTTAATTGATTAATTATGTGAGTAAGATATTTGAAGGTCGTTCTATGACCTAGAATGTGTGGATGTGGTTAGTATTCTGGCTATGTGCTGGGATTAATTGTTTTGATTTATCAAGACGAAAATAAATATTTTTCGAGAATTTTCCCGTAAAAACACTATTCATCCGATTTCGCTCAGAGATTAGGTTTGAAATTTCGAGAAACGCGTAATAATAGAATATGAAAATATAATAGAATATCCAATAATATTTCGGTTATGGCAAACGAAGTTTTCACCTGCGGACTTAAAACTAAGGGTTGGTAAAAATGATTTTTGAAAGGGAAATGTGATGTGTATACTCACTTCGGTTATTATACGTATGATAGACGAGTATAGTACGAATAACGGCACGACATATAATACGAATATCGTATGAATACTAAGTGATAAGAATACGTAAGTTATACGCATAGAATACGATTAGTTCTTATAGGATTTTAATTTAAGGACTTTGTACAATCTAATGGGAATGGGATTAATAACAAGCCCAATGAAGTATGGAATCAAGCCCAAGTTAAGGCCCAATGTTAAATAAGACAAGCCCAATCCAAGAAACCGAACCGCGGATCAAACCGGCGAGTCACGGGATGGATAAACCCCATGGGAAGACCTATGGAGGTATGGGCCGGCCACTTGGCCACCAAGTAAAGTGATTACTTGGTGGTTAAGTTGTTGAGGAGGTGGGAATAGTAAGGATGTGGCTCATGGACCATTTTACCCTCCATTTGGTTGCCTATAAATAGAAAACTTGTGTTGGAAATTTTGTGTTTTGTAAACTTTGTCCCATACATATTGAGAGTGAGAAAGAGCTAGAAACACATAATTAAGCTACTTCCAAGCAAAACATAAGAAGTTTACTAAGAACGCAAAGAACGACAAAGGTAATATTTTCGTAAACATTAGTCTTCATCTTTTTCGATTTCTTTCTCGTAGAGAATCATGAATTGGTGGAGCATGTTCAGTGAGAAGAAATAAGGATGACTATTAATAATGAAAACATTGATAAGTCATAATCAAATAGAAATCGTAAGTGTTTACGTAAGTTAAAACCGTAGAAAGTGATGAACGTTAACTTAGTTATGAATGGACGATTTGAAAACCATCATAGCTAGGGTATGTGCATATTGTTTGGTTAGGATGTAGATGATGAATCAATGGAGTGTTCCATTTGATTTGGCTTATAAAACACGAGTAACGAAGTTATGGCGAATTTTGTGAAATTAGACGTTAAACGTCGAAATCGTAGAAATCTCGAATTAAGAGTCAAAAGTTGTCGTGTGACTTGGAAACTTCGGTTTTCAATGTCAACACGTGAGATAGGGTATTCAAGCGTCGTGGACTCGAGAATCGTCGAATTCCGACTTATAACGAAGAAAACGAGTATTGAAGGCTTGAAAACGATAAACGAACGCTCAAAATGAACCAAAAGTTGAATTCCGAGTTAATATATTCGAAAATGTAAATTTCTTACATGAACATCTAGAGTATGTAATTTGTGAGTTGTGGGCTTTTGAAAGAGCCAATTCGGATGTAAAACAAAAAGTTATGAGGCCAGGAAGTTCGTTGGAAAAACCAACTGTCAAAAGTAACTGATGCACAGGGGTGGCGCCACAGCGCCAAACCCAGCATAAAGGGTCGCGCTGCAGCGCTGGACCCGAGCTCTGTCCCTGTTAACTAGCGCCGCAGCGCCGAAGATATACAAGAGTCTGGCACCGCAGCGCCGGCAGTGTTGAATAGTTGACCAAGTTAGGTTTTTAATTCTATTTGAATGTAAACCAAAGGTAAGACATGAATGTACTTAATGTACATGATAGGGATGACTTTAAATCACTTATAAAGTGATAACGTTAGAAGATTAGATATGGTTTAAACGAAGAACGCAAGAGTGTAATAAGTAAACCGTGAATGGTGTTCAACGTTGGTATCTCACCAATGATCACCGAGTGTCGGTTAATAACGTAAGAATGTTAACGAGCCGTAATGAAGTATAGTAAGTCGAATTGACATTACTAATGGAATAAATTCAAGTAAGACATAGAAGAGAAAGAAGTTGGTTAAAACAAATAAAGTAAGTTTGTTTGGTAGCTAATTACAGTGTGCTATGTGAATATATCATGTAGATCCTGTAAAGACTGAGAATTGTTGAATATTATATTCGAAGACGCTTGAAGGCAAGTTTTCTTAACACTTGTCTAACCTCCGTGTTAGTCAAGTTATCCCTGATTCATGTTCTGAAATGCATGAATGGTTTTAAAGAAAGAGTCGATGCCTATTTTAACTCAGCTAGACTAGTCTTGAAGAGTTAATTGATTTGTTTACAAATCTTTCGATATAGAACTGTTAACGCTATCCTATGCCAAGTATTTGTTACGGATGTAAAGGTAAGTTTGTCTATGAACAAAAAAAAGTATTTTCATCGATTATTCGATGGGCACGCGAGGTTGCCAAAACTTAAACGTAAATACGTTTAACGGATGAGTGTTGATCAACATAGAGTACTATAGGTTGATCACCTAGAAGTTCTCATAAGTAATGCCGGATGGATGGCCTTAATGTCGGATGTCCTTTTCAAGTATGAAAACGGAAAGAGTATGTTCATGGTCTTTTGACCGATTCAGGATTCTTAAGTTATTATATATACTTTGGAATCATTGTTATGAAATGAAAAGTACTAGCCAAATGTTTCATAGTGCTTCATAGTTATTTGTTCAGTTATGGAAGATAATCATATAATTCTCGATGTGATATTCAAATGATCTTTTGTTAGACTTGTTGAGCTAGTTATGCTCACTTATTGCTTGAATTATATGATTGCAGCTAAAGTCGAACGAACTGAGAGTTCTAAGAGAGATAAAGGCAATGCTAAGATGGATAGTTAATTATCCTATAATAGACTAGTGTATTTGTATGTAAGATACTTATGAAGAACAAAGAATGTATTCGGTTTATGAACCTGGGAAAGGATTTGGTATTATTGTAATACGAAGATAGTAAATACAATCATTTTGATGTTGTTTCAATGAATTAATTGTATACATTGTAGTATCATGTAGCACCATCTGTCGGGTTGGAAGATATCCAGATTTGGGGGCGTCACAAAGACCAGATCTTTGAATAGAACTGAACTCAAAAGAAGGTACAACTAAACTTGAGGAAGGAGAGGGGAGCTTGTTGTCCAAGATAGAATAGTTGGGAATAGTTGAAAGTTTGTCTATAAAACTTTGTAAAGGCTTCTCCACCTGTTGAAGGAGTTTTTATTACAGATAGTAATAGGATCTCAAGTTCCAAGTAGGGAGTTGAGACTAAACGTGGCAACATACCAAGGGGTGTATGTTGTGAACCAGATAAATCTCTTTACATTGTGTGATTGAATTTTTATTATCTTGCATGCTAATTTCTAAAACTGCAAATTGATTATTAAAAATTCAAAAAGGCCTAATATAATTTTTTAACCTATAATAATCTATTCAACCCCACTTCTAGATTATTATTGGAATTTCACACTTCAATTCAATTGAAACACTTTTTTAAGTTCATTAACACTTGTCACGGCGTTTTGACGTTCATTCGTAACACACCCGATTCGTCTCTCTTGTGTATGCTTAGTATATTTATAAAACTGATCTAATACATCATTTATTAATGTTAAGAATATTATATTTTTTTAATATTCAATTTTCATATCTTAGAACAACATCCTTCATCGTCAGAAGCACAACACTTGCATACGTGCATGCCCGACGCCCTCTGATTGCCACTGAATGCACATTAGTCCCAAAGATGGCCATTTTGACCCCTGCTAATGACCTCAAATTGAAAATCTTAAAGAACAAAAGTTGTAGGTATACTCGTCCTTGTTAAGGATCATCTTGAATCGCCTTAATTGGAGTCTGTTTGAAAACGTTATGCCTATTGTACTACAAGAGGTCGAAACAGTCTAACATGACATTTGTTTCAGCGCTGCAGCGCCCCCTAGCAGAAAGGTGAGTGATTTTTTCCCAATTTTGCTATTCTTGTAAATTTTTAACCATTTCTCCTTCCAACCTTCATAACTCGAGTTATACACATCCAATTAAGTCCGTTTTTGACTTTATGGACTCGTAATTCATAGAACTACAACATACCAAAGAATCAACAATTTATAGAAATTTTAACTAACCCAAATTTTGACCCAAAACTCATGTTCATACTAAACTTTCAAGTTTAGCGAATTCATTCACTACGAATTCGTTTCTTAACTAAATTGATTCATTCAACTTGCGTTATTTTTGTTTTTTAACGTTCTTATAACATCCATAATTAATTTAAGGTTTCCATCATGATTACATAACTAATTTTAGTCTCAAAATTGACTAAAACTTATATATACAAAAAAACTCAAATTCTTCATCATTCAACATAGTTTCATGAATTTAATTACTCCAAAACCACTTTTAGATGATATAATATGGATTACACAAACCTATAATTTAATCAAGTCTGAAAACATAATTCTCAAATAAATTAACAAGTCTTCAACACTTGTTCATCTTTCCTTTCCCTTTGCTAGTGGTTGGCTCATCAACCTTCTTAACTTTAGCTGCAATATTTATATATATCCAAAAGTGAGCAAAACAAATACTCACTTAAAGAAAACATAATAATCGTCAATGAATAAGCTTGACTGAACTGAATAACATTTTATAGTATCGATAATCAAGAACTGATATGGAATATCATCTGAGGGTCACAAGACCATGAACTATGTCCCAGATTATTAGTATATCTACTTAAATTTTTAACAGTCGTTAGATTATATGGACCTTCTTCTCGTACTTAGGGGGATCAGCCCTTCGTACCATGTATTGTGCACAAACATCTTAACGCTTTTGCGTAAATAATCCCCTATAACAGGGTTCTTCATCTCAATTTTAATATACGAGTCCGCACCAAAGAAAGTTTGGTTTGGATAAGTTTCCTGGGTAATTTAGAGGTCAACGTACATCAACTAAGGATTAGTTGAATCAAAAGTTCAATGACAATGTAAAGATTCAACAACAACGTAATGCATAGTAGTTATGAACCATAAATGAATATTGTAACGCAACAAGTTCATGCTTTAAGATTAGAGTTCAAAGCATTAAGAAGATATAATAAACCTTGCTTGAACGGCATGGTAAGCTAAGGTTACGATTTCCCACAAGAAAATGAGATCAAAAACTTTTCTTAACAGATTTCAAGAATTTTCTTAATATAAAAATAAAGCTCGAAAAATTTGCTCAAATAAAGTTAGGGTTAGAGAACTTGCTCTATGCAAAGAAGTAAGGTTTAAGAACTTTCGTAGTTGTAATCAAGATAGGGTAAGGAAACTTGCCTTGCGCGTAAGCTAAACTGTTATAATTCACGTTCCCAAATATCCTATACACATGTCATCAACATAAATAGTTACCACATGCTCACGATACGAAACTAAATATCTATTTCTTTTACAATCCATTGGTATTAGATTTAACCACATGGTTAAACCACACTTCTAATGCAATAACACAAATCTTCAGTTATCACATAACTTATTAATTACTAATAATAATTTTCATATTTGGTACTATAACTTCACAATTTGATAAATCACATTTTAATACTCATAACATTACACCATATTAACAATTATAAAAGTGTGTATTAAAAATCAAATTTCTGTCTAAACTGCTACTTGGCGCTACAGCGCGCCAATTTGCACTGGGAACCGGCGCTGCAGTGCTGGTCTGGTGCTGCAGCGCTTCTGTTTACTCACAGAACCAGCACTGCAGTGCCTGTACTCATCAACAGGCACTGAGTGGCGCTGTAGCGCCCAGTTTCTTTATAGAACTGACGTTGCAGCGCCGGCATAGTTGCACACAGACAATGTTCGCGAAGAACACAAAACAAAGTCAAACTGGCCTAAAAACTACTTTCTAACAACAAATTTAGCATATAGAAAATATATAAACTTTATAGAAACATATCTTAAACATTTCTAACATGTTTCTAACCATATAAAAAATATAAACATCAAATTTAAAACCTCTAAATTCATTGTTCTTGCTATTTCTTCACTTTTAGACATTCTAAGCGAAACAAATTACTGTAAATTCATTTTTCAATCAAAACAACTTGTTTAAAATCCATTTTTTTGTTGCTTCATATATTTACACGATTAAAGTTCAATTTACTCACTATAACATGAATTGAACATAAATTTGATTCCAAAATAGACCATATTATAAGTACATCATTGTATTTCTCTGTAATATGATTTTCTTCATATTAAAACATACTTCATAGACTAAATTACTCTAAATCATATATAAACCACATAAAAACAGTTTATATCAACATATTAACATGTTTAACCCATTCTTCCAACTAATTGTTTATGAAACTCAAACATAGAGAACTTTTAAAATAAAACAAAACAAAACTTTAAAAATTAAAATTATACATTCAATTGCTTGTTTAGCTTTGTTAGAAGATAGTAAATTGCTTTGTTAATCCCCTTCTTCTTCCAATTTTCTCTCAAATTTCTCTAGAGCTCTCTCTCTCTCTCTCTCTCTCTTTTCTTTCTCTGAGTTTTCTCTTCTTTCTCTTCTCTGTTCTTTCTCTCTTTTTTTAACTTTGCGTAGTATAAAACTGATATAATATAATATAAATGATATATAATATACATAATATAACTGATATATACATATATTACATATTAATACCTATAATAACTGATGTCAGTTATAATTCTTTTGAAAATCAAAAGTCAAAAGGCTTGTTTAGCTAAACAAAATTAAAAAAAATAAGGATTAACAAGCCTAAAGCCTTGTTTGATAAAACTCATTTAAAATTAAAGACATAAAATCCTTAAGCCTTGTTTGACAAAACTGAATTAAAGCTCTTTTAATTTATTTTAATAACTCATTTATTATATAGTTTATTGTCACACTTTATTTAACTAAATTTTCATATTCTAATTTAATTTAATTAAACTAACAACAACTTAATAAATCAAAATGCCACATAATCAATTTACCATAAAATTATAATTTTATTTAATAACTTAGTAAATCACTTGAATTACTAAATTAAATTAAAACAATATTATAAAATTTCCTTTAATCCTTATCAACTCTCTAATTTAATTATGAAATTAAATTAGAATATTAATTCATCACTCATTTAATTTAATTAACTTCAACATACAAAATTACCGAATATCAACTTAATTAACATATTACACTTAATCAAGTTAATTCCTCACAACTCATGATTATTTTTTATTTAATTAATTAAATTAAACAACTATTTATTTAACAATAAACACATCAACTAAAATATTTATTTAATTTAATAAAGATTTGAAATTACATATAAAAATTTTGGATTGTTACATCATTCCCTCATTACAAGGATTCTGTCCCCAGAATTACCATTAAAATAATTCATTCGTCACATTCTTCCCTTCTTACAAGGATTTTATCCCTAGAATCGAAAACACAGATCAAACAAATAACTCAGAATAACTTTTTATCATCTTATCTTTGAGTTCCCACGTAACTTCTTCGGCTTTGTGATTCCTCCATATCACCTTCACAGAAGGTATTACTTTATTCCTGAGCACTCGTTCTTTCCTGTCAACTATCTGCAGAGGAATTTACTCATAAGACAAATCTTTATCTAACTGTAACGGTTCATATTATATCACATTCTTGTAATCAGGTTTATACGGTCGTAACACCGAAACATGAAAAATATTGTGAATGTGTTCTAATTTTGGAGGTAGAGCTACCTCGTAAGCCACTTCACCTACTCTTCCCAGCACCTCAAAGGGTCCAATATACCTCGGGCTTAGCTTTCATTTCTTACCAAAACGAATCTTCCCCTTCCAAGGAGAAACTTTTAGGTAAATGAAATTTCCTACGTCAAATTCGTAATTTTGTCTATGTTGATCGACATACTTCTTCTATCTATCTTGAGCAGCTATCAATCTTGCCCTGATGATTTTGACAACCTCAGCAATCTACTGTACTAGTTCCAATCCTAACAGTTGACGTTCACCAACTTCATTCCAGCATAGTAGAGTTCTACATTTTCTGGCGTACAATGCTTCATAAGGCGGCATGCCAATGCTTGCGTGGTAACTGTTGTTGTAGAAAAATTCAACCAACGATAAATAATCATCCCAGTTTCCTTTAAAAAACATAATGCACGCTCTCATCATATCTTCTAGCGTCTGGATTGTTCGTTCACTTTGGCCGTCTGTTTGAGGATGATACATCGTACTCATTCTCAACTGTAACAACCCAAAATTTTAATTTTAATTTCAGATATTTATTGAATTAAATAAATATTTTAGTTGATGTGTTTATTGTTAATATGATTATTTATTAGTTAAATAAATAATTCATGAGTTATTGGGAATTAACTTAAATAAGGTAATATGATAATTAAGTTTATAATTGGTAATTTTGTATTATGAAAATAAGAGAGTGATGAATTAATTATTATGTGGTAATATTCTAATTTAATTTAATAATTAAATTAGAGAGTTGAAATGAATTATTATAATGGTGTTTTAATTTAATTTAGTAATGAAAGTAATGTACTAATTTATTAAATAAAATTATAAGGAAATTATAATTTTGTGGCAATGTGATTATGTGGCAAATTGATTCAATAAGTTGATATTAGCTTTAATTTAATTAACTTTGAATATGGAAATTTAATTAAATAAAGTGTGACAATAAACTATATTATAAATGAGTTATTAAAATAAATTAAAAGAGTTTTAATACAGTTTTGCCAAACATGGCTTAATGAATGTTAGGTCTTTAATTTAAATAGGTTTTACCAAACAAGGCTTAAAGAATGTTAAGTCTCTATTTTTAAAAGTGTTTTGCCAAACAAGGCCTTATGACTTTTGAATTTTTTTTAAAAAATAACTGATACATAATTAGTAGAGTTATTATTATGTTAGTTTTTTAACATTTTTATTTTATATGTTGCGTCTGATTATTTTTATGTTAAATGTATTAGCTAAACCCTAAGACTAAAGAAGAAAACAGAGAAGAAGAGAAAGAAGAAAACAGAGAGAAAAGAGAGAAAAAAGAGAAGAAAGAAGAAAAGTGTGGTGGTTTTGAGAGCCAAGAAGGGGGGAAAGGTTAATTTCATCTTCTAGCTAACCTAAACAAGAAAGCAAATGTATAATCATATCTTCTAAAGTTTTGTTTTTATTTATCAAAAGTTCTTTGTAATTGATAATTTTTGAATAATTGTTGAAAATATGAGTTTGTATGCGTTAATGGATGATTATAAACTATTTTATATCATTCATTCATGAGTTAGAATAATCAATTTCATGGAAATATGTTTAGTATTGAAGAACTTGAATTACAGTGGTATATATATGATATGGCTTATTTTAGAATTAAAACTGATGTTCAATTTATGTAATAAACTATCAATTGTGTGCTGATTGTGAAAATACATGAAGAAAGGAAAATAATATGAGTTAAACTAACTGTTTTGGTTAAAAAACTAATTCACATTAATGAATTTTGCTATAAATGTCAAAAGGAGAAGAAACAATAAAAACATTGAAATTAAAGTTTGTAATTTTGATGTTTAGGTTGTTTATATAGTTAAAAACATGTTGAAAACCTTAAGTTATGTTTATGTGAAGTTTATGTAATTTATATGTGTAAATTGGTTGTTGGAAAGTAGCTTGTAGGCCAATTTGACTTTGTTTTGTGTTCTTCGCGAACACTGTCTGCCTGGAACTGTGTCGCGGAGCTGCAGCGCTGTCCCAAAGCACAATTCCAGCGCTGCAGCACCGGCTCTACACTGCAGCGCCAGTTTAAGGCCTAAGTTGGGCGCAGCAGCGCCGGTCCTCAATACAAACGGGGGCGCTGCAGCGCCAGCTAGCAGTTTGACCCAGAAAATTTATTTTAATTATACAATTCTGTAATTGTTGATAAAGTGTAATGTTAGGACTATCAAAATGTGAATAATCATATTATGGTGTTGTTATATTACCAAATATGAAAAATTATTATTAAGTGATTAGTGAATTATGTGATAACTGAAGAGTTGTGTTATTACATTAAAAGTGTGGCTTACGATGTGGTTAAACCTATGACTACAAGTTGTATATGAAGTAGATAGTTAATTATGTACTGAGAACATGTAGTAACTAATTATGTCATGGTGACATGTGTATAGGATATTGAGAATCAAGTTATACTGTTTAGCTTACACGCAAGGCAAGATTTCTTTACCCTATCTTATTTACAATTGAGCAAGTTTCTGAACTCTAATTTCTATTCGAGTTTATCATATCTTACTTTCTTTACGCAAGTTCCTAAACCTTATTGTTTACAATTGAGCAAGTTTCTTATCCTACTTTTATGTATCCTAACTTGATGATGTTCCTGCAAGTTCTTTAACTTAACTCTTAATTTGAGAAGGTTTCTTATCTTTATTTTGTTTCTTATTATTCTTTTATAGAGCAAGTTTTATTTCTCAACTTGCTATTAATCATGCAAGTTCATTAACTCAATTCTTTTATTGAGCAAGATTATACCCTTAGCTTATCGTTGTTCAAGCAAGGTTTGTTATAATATCCAATGCCTATGCTTTCTAGTTCATTTCTAAAGCATGATTTCAATGTATAATGTTAATTCACTTATGATTCATGACTATTATCAAACTTTATTAAACTAATCCTTAGTTGATGTTCGTTGAACGCTAAATTACCCTTGAAACCTATCCAAACCAAACTTCCTTTGGTGTGGACTCGTATGTTAAAACTTAGATGAACAACCCTATTATAGGGGATTTATTATGCGTAAGTGTTTAGATATTTGTGCACAATACATGGTACGAAGGGTTGATCACCCTAAGTATGGGGAGTCCCTACAGTCTTATGATTGTTTAGGTTAAAGTTGAAACAATACTTATAACCTTGAATATAGTTCACGGTCTTGTGATCCTCAGATAAACTACAAATTCTGATTTCAGTTCTTGATTATCAATGATAAAGAATGTTATTCAATTCTACTGATCTTATTCATTGGCAGTTATTATGTTGTTATTATTCATTGCCATTTCAAGTGAGCATTTGTTTTGCTCACTCTTGCATATATATAATCATTGCAGCTAAAGTTGAGAAGGTTGATGAACCAACCACTAGCAAAGGGAAAGGAAAGATGAACAAGTGTTGAAGACTTGTAAATCTACTAACTTTTATATTATCATACTTTAGTTTAATTATGTGATGTAATTATTTAATTTTTCGCATTTTATTAGATTTAATGATGTAACCCTTTAATGGGAAGTTTTATTGTTTAAATTTTATTAAATTTGGGTAGTTAGAAATGTAGACATTGAATACCAAATCATGTGTGAATGAATTACCCAAATTTAGGGGTGTCACAAGTTGGTATCAAAGTTTTAGGTTATGAACCTTAGGTGGGGAGGGGGGGAAACCTTAGGAAGTAACCTTATAGGAGATTGAAAGTATAGTGGTGATAAACTCTTATTGAGTTTTAAGGAAAAAGAAAATAAAACACTCTATGTGCTTATGTGATTGCAACCTATGTGCTCGTGAGTGTCGAGTGGTGATGGTTAGTAATTAAAACTTCAAAATTTTGATGTCATGATGGCTAATGTGGGAGAATCCAGTCAGGATAGGGAGGAGGGACCTCAGATGCCTAGAGAGGAGGGGCCTTGAGATATTCAGGTAGTCTGGGAACAACTGTTTCCAAGGGAGTCATCTCCGTTGGTCACAATGGTTGGTTATGCCCCGAAGGTTGAGCATGAGGGTATACCTGATGAAGAGGATGTAGTAGAGATAGATGAGGAAGATCCCGTGGAGCTGCCATAGATAGATGAGAAAGAGTTTCCACCAAACTCTATTGCAGCTCATATGTATGACGAAGTATACGATCGTAACATTGAGCTTTAAGATAGAGTCGAGGAGTTGGAGGAGCTAGTAGCTGAATGTTAAACTTTAATGACACAGAAGGACGATGAGATCAGAGATCTTGATGAACGTCTCATCAATGTGGAATGGAAGATGGTTCACATAGAGGGGGAGAATGAACAGCTGATGGAGGAGATTACAAAATTGAATGATAACTTGAAAGAAGAATCTACCAAGAGAGCAAGAATCAAAGATGCATACGAGAAAGCTTCTCAGCGTGCAGAGGTAGCAAAGGGAGAGGTAGAAGCAAATTAGATCAAGATAGAAGATATGAATTGTGTTTTCAACACCGTGATAAACCGAGCTCAAGACCGAGTCATGTACTATCCAACACAATTCGAAATGCTGCCATGGTATATATTAGATCGTAGAACAATGTTTCGTATCATGGAAGAGCAGTGTCGCAAGGCTATGTAGCAATTTAGTAGGCCATAATAGAGAATGTAATTGTTGTGTGATTAATTAATAAATAAGATATAAATCCCAAGTGTTATGTGACCGATGGGATAAGATGATGTTATCCTGAAACTTTATCAGTTCAGGAAAGTGATTTAGATAGCAGGGATGCTATCATTCCTGTGTTTTATTTAAAAATGATGAATGATTAAAATGTTAATATTTATTCAAGATAGTATGTGTTATGTGATGATCTTTTATGATGTGCAAGTTAAGTAGAAAATACTTAAAAGATTGAGTAAAAATATAATAAGTGTATTTTAACAAAAAATGTCTCCAAGACGTCAGCCACGATAAAGAACCCCTGAGGGGTCTACCAACAACAACGCTGATGTTAACCCAGTTCAGCAGTTGGTGACATTATTGATGGGAGTGCTGCAGAATCAGCCACAGAACCAAGCTACGACATTCAAAGATTTCAAGGCGGTTAGACCACCAGATTTTTGTGGGTCCATAAATCCGGTTGAGGCACAGACCTGGATCAATGAAATAGAGAAAAAATTTGACATTGCTAGGGTAAGTGAAGACCAGAAGACTGTTTTTGCAACATTCATGTTGAAAGTAGAAGCTAGTTACTGGTGAAAAGTAAATAAAACCCGAGGAGGTCAGAGAGTGATAACTTGGGAAAGGTTCAAAGAAATATTTTTTTGAGACCTATTTCCCATAGAGTTCACAGAATTAGATGGAGATCCAGTTTTTAGAGCTAAAGCAGGGTGCACTGACAGTGTCGGAGTATGCAACAAAGTTCAATGAGTTGGCAAGGTTTGTGCCATATCAAGTTAACACAAATGAGCGCAAGGCGAGAAGATTTGAACAGGAACTGAAGCCCTAGTTGTACAATAGAGTCTCCATATTTTAGTTGAAGACGTTTGCAGCGGTGCTTAAGAAGGCAATTATCGCAAAAGGTGGAAGCGATCCCGTAACGAAGTACAATCAATAACAAAGAAAGATGAAGAGTCAGAATGAAGGTAAAACTAGTGGTAGCAGTGGTGGGAATAATAATAACCCGAAGAGGAAGTGGAATGCGAGTGTTGGTGGTGGAAGTCAACAGAGTAGCCAGCATAAAAGGAAATTTGAAGTGTGTGCTACATATGGGAAAAATCACACTGGCATGTGCTTAAGGGTTAAGATAGTATGCTTTAACTATGGCCAGGAGGGTCACATTGCTCCGAATTGCCACCAACCAAAGAAGAATGCTTGTTACATTTGTAGGTCAAAAGATCATCTAGCTCGCGAGTGCCTTAAGAAGAAAGCTGGAGAGGCAACTGGAAGCAAGGGAGGTGGTAGTGGAGGTATGTTGGCTATTGCTGGACCAACGTCATCAAGCAGACCTACCGCCAGAACCTTCAACATGACTGTCCAAGATGCAGTGCAATCAAAAGATGTTGTGTCAGATATTATCCTAATCAATGGTATAAATGCATATGTATTATTTGATTCGGATGCTACTTTCTCGTTTATATCTGACGAATTTGCTAAGGGGTTAGGATTGCCTAGTAAAGAGTTAAATTTCCCTTTAAACATATAAATTGCGAATAGAGAAGTGCACTACAAAAAAATCAGTCATTACCGACGGGCACTACCTTCGCCTATGACTACAGTGCCGTCAGCATTGAGGTCATTCATGACGGCGGTTGTAAGACCCTAAATTTTATGAAATGAAAGTATTCAATTTTCCTATAATTATTATTCTATTTAGTAAATGGCTAAATTGATAAAAGGTTAAAGTTAAGGGTGATATTTGAAAATTTTGTAAAGAAAACAAGTTGATATAAAATATTTTTTGTGTTAGGGAATATTCGTACGACGGCACAATCATTGGTGGACCCCACAACGGAAGTATTGTCGTAGTTAGAAAAAGACAGAAATATCTTTTTATAAAATAACCGCAAAAGTTTTACCGTTAAACTGTTGAACTACCCAGTAGTAAAAGTACAGTAATATGCGTGGTTGCATAGTAGCACACGGTATTGATTATTGATGCTTACGTGAGAAGTCACTCAGTTATACTCAATTATTACTACAATAATTGCTGCATAATATCTCTCATATTATTGATTCAATTATTGTCATAGTATCATATGCATAATATTTTATATTATTAAATCAATAATTGAGACGACAAAGTTATTCATATTATTATTTACAATATTGACAATGTCTAGAAAGTTCTGTCAATGAGATGTTTGGTCACCTAATTGCGCGCCAATAGGGAGAAATCCTTATCGGAAAGCCCCCTCTTTCCTGAGAATGATATGGTTGTTCAAAATTGTGACTTATAATATTAATGATGAATAAATTCGTTTTGATTAAAGATAAAATTGATAGTTTATTGTGTTGGAATTATTAGTGTTAGTGAAAATTGATATTTTTTTCGATGATAATTGATGTCTAGAAGTTATATTGACCAATCGGGTAATTAATCGGATAAATGAGCAATTAATTGTTATTAATTCACATGCTTATAATTATTTGTTCACATGTATATACTATTGATTCACATGCATGTACTATTAGGGGAGGTGGTGCAAGATTGATAATACTTGCATGACTAAATTAAAAATAGAGGTATAGATGAAAGTACTATACTGTAATTATTTTTTTCACATGTATAGAACTATTGATTCACATGATGGTACTATTGATTCACATGATGTACTATTAGGGGAGGTGGTGCAAGTTTGATAATACTTGCAGGACTAAATTAAAAATGTAGAAAAATATGAAGATATTATACTGTAATATTTTGAGCCTCAAAACGTACAATTATCGAAACTATATTTTCCTATAAATAGAAGCTCATTCTTCTTTCATTCTCACCAATTCACTAAGACTCACAAGAGCAATTATAGCGAGAAAAGCTATAGAGAGAAAGAAGAAGAGAAGTGTGCTACTTCAATATTCCAGTATCCAGTCTTCTTCTAAGGTAAGTGATATTATTTTGTTCAGTATTCATAGGAATAATATTTTTTTCCATACTCTGTAGTATGTGAGTAATATTATTTCGTCTCGTATTCCTGATTATACTCTCATTTTGTTAAAGTATTGCTTCTATACTTCGTGAAATTAGTAGAATATCATTGATATTTGCGCTTCATCCAGTATCTTTTCATGAAAATATTATTCTGAGCATTCTTGATAATTATTAATCTTTTCATGCCGGAATACTATTCACGAATTACTATTCACGAGTTACTATTCACCCAGTTACTATTCACTCGAATATTATTTACTCGGGTATTCGGAGAACTTTTCATGCCGGAGTACTATTCACGAGTTACTATTTACCTAGTTACTATTCACTCAAATATTATTCACTCGGGTATTTGAGGTACTTTTTATGTCGAGGTACTATTCATGAGGTACTATTCTCAAAGTACTATTCACAGGGTACTATTCATAGGGTACTATTCACTAGAAAAATATATTTCTTTTCTATCCAAATTATTTTTGATACATAAAAAATTTTCTTGAATTTTACTCCACAAAGCAGTATCATGTTGACAATTTGGATATTTTTAAACTCTGGATAAATTTAAAATCTTTAATATTTATCCTTGATTTCGTTTGATTAATGCTTATATCATTGTCATCATCCTCATGCTTATATTGTGATGAAAGTCACCTTTGGCTTACGTGCATAGATGGACTGTTGATTGGTATGATTATGACCAGGGATCATTCGGTATAATCATGACCCGTAATGTTACAAATAATGTGGTAAAAGTCCTCATTGGCCCATAGTGCATTGATGGACAGTTGTTGGTATGATTATGACCAGGGATTATTCGGTATAATCATGACCATTGATGATTACATGAATATCATTGGCCCGTAGTGCAAGGATGATTCAATGATGTGGTTTATTTATTAAGCTGAGTCTCAATGATAAAGTGGGTGAAAAACTTTTTAAATCATAGAAGATAGTAGATATCATGCTCTACTTGACTCTTCTAATGGATTACGTGTTCCGCTGCAGTTGTTGATCTAAAACTTGTTGTCTATTATATTCTATCAGTTGTTATACTGCTGAAAGCTAAGGATAATTTATTTTGTATTATCTTAGTCATAATATTTCTTACTAGGCTAGTTGAGTTCACCCTTTGTTTTCATTGTTCTCTTCAGGAAATGAGAATATAGCTGGGACTAGTCGGGGAACGGAGTGACGGTCTAGATGTTTGCATTAGTAGTCCTCACTATTCAGTGAAATAGTGTGATAATAAATGTAATAAGAACTCCATTTGAGTTTGAATACTGTCTAGAAGACAATATTCGTATTAAAACTCTTAACTTATGTTTTGTCGTATTTTACACGATAGTTGTATAATTAAGTTGTATTTGAATTTTGTACCATGTATTTGGCGACTCAGAATGGGTGATGTATACCTATTTTGGCGGCGTCACAGCGGTGGCCGTCGGTGGTACCGTCGCCTCACAGGTCGTTGCCCCTGGTCCCCGTCGGAATCATTGTCATTGGCAATGGGACTCATTGGCGACGGCACAAGGTCACTCCCGACGGCGTGAGCGACGGCAATACCGTCGGTAAAGGCTCTATAATTTTTTTAAAAAAATTAATCATTCACGACGGCGAGACCATCGACCATGACTGTTTAGCCATCGGCAATGACTTTTAAAATTAAATTAAAAGCATGAAATGCGTGTCCCCATGTATGTCGCTATAGGTCATTGGCGACGTCAGTTCCCATCGTCCTTACCCCCATCGGCAATGACTATATATATTTTTAAATTTTTTTATAATTTCAAAATTTCCATGGTTATTTAAAAATATAAACATATACCTGTTATAAACTAATAAAAACCATCAAATATAATACAATTCACCATTCAAATAGTAATCCAAATCAAATATATAGATCAAAAATGGTCGTCTGCACAACTCAAAAAATGTACAAGTACATACATGAAACTCAGAATATAAAACTAACTAACTATAACCCGTCGCATGTCTCATCGTCATCGACTCGGCGGTCATCACCCTGTACTGGAGGAGGCTGCTCGTTATCAACTCGACGGTCATCACCCTGTACTAGAGGAGGCTGCTCGTCATCATCTCGGCGGTCATTATCAGTGCCTTCGCCTCCACCTCCACGAGTCTCGTCAACAAGACCCTACAAAATTAAAATATTAATAACAAATTCGAAGTGAAAACATATTTACATTATTTTAGTTTGTGTTCTTCAAGTTAGGTGGACGAGACTCGAACTTGAGCTCCGTATATCAGAATTGAGTCCCATAAGTTGTAACGTGTTTATATTGCCTATGCAGTGCTATTGTATATGTTTGCGTGTCGTTTGAACGACCGAAGTGGGTTTTGGTCTCTTTTTTGACTATTTTTCTAAGTTTTCGTAAGTTAGGCGAACGGGACTTGAACTCGGGCTCCGTATATTAGAATCGAGTCACGTCAGTTGTAACGCGTGTCTATTACATATGCGGTCCTATTGTCTATGTTTACATGTCATTTGGACAACCGAGGTGGGTTTTGGTCTCTTTTCGACAATTTTTATAAGTTTTCGTAAGTTAGGCGGACGGAACTCAAACTCAGACTCCGTATATTAGAATCGAGTCCCGTCAGTTGTAACGCATGTCTATTGCCTATGCGGTCCTATTGTCTATGTTTACGTGTCGTTTGGACGACTGAGGCGGGTTTTGGTCTCTTTTTCGACTATTTTTCTAAATGTTCTTCAAGTTCGGTAGACGGGACTCGAACTCGGGCTCTGTATATCAGAATCGAGTCCCGTCAGTTGTAATGCGTGTCTATTGCCTATACGGTGCTATTGTCTATATTTGCGTGTTGTTTGGACGACTGAGGCGGGTTTGGCCTCTTTTTTGACTATTTTTCAAAGTTTTCGTAAGTTAGGCGGACGGGACTCGAACTCGGGCTCCGTATATCAGAATCAAGTCCCGCCAGGTGTAATACGTGTATATTGTGTATGCGATGCTATTGTCTGTGTTTGTGTGCCGTTTGGACGACCGAGGCAGGTTTTGGTCTCTTTTTTGACTTTTTTTCTAAGTTTTCGTAAGTTAGGCGGATGGGACTCGAACTCAAGCTCCGTATATCGAAATTGAGGCCTGTAAGTTATAACGTGTGTATATTGCCTATGCAGTGCTATTGTATATGTTTGCGTGTCGTTTGGTCGACCGAGGCGAGTTTTGGTCTCTTTTTTGACTATTTTTCTAAGTTTTCGTAAGTTAGGCGAACGTGACTCAAACTCAGGCTCCGTATTTTCGAATTGAGTCACGTCAGTTGTAACGTGTGTCTATTGCCTATGCGGTCCTATTGTCTTTATTTGCGTGTCGTTTGGACAACCGAGGTGGGTTTTGGTCTCTTTTTCGACAATTTTTATAAGTTTTCGTAAGTTAGTCAGACATTACTCAAACTCGGGCTCCGTATATTAGAATCGAGTTCTGTCAGTTGTAACGCATGTCTATTGCCTATGCGGTCCTATTGTCTATGTTTGCGTGTCGTTTGGACGACTGAGGCGGATTTTGGTCTCTTTTTTGACTATATTTCTAAGTGTTCTTCAAGTTAGGTAAACGGGACTCGAACTCGGGCTTCGTATATCAGAATCGAGTCCCGTCAGTTGCAACACGTGTCTATTGCCTATACGGTGTTATTGTCTATGTTTGCGTGTCGTTTGGACGACCGAGGCGGGTTTGGCCTCTTTTTTGACTATTTTTCAAAGTTTTCGTAAGTTAGGCGGACGGTACTCGAACTCGGGCTCCATATATCGGAATCGAGTCCCGTCAAGTGTAATACGTGTCTATTGCATATGCGGTGCTATTGTCTATGTTTGCATGCCGTTTGGACTACTGAGGCGGGTTTTAGTCTCTTTTTTGACTTTTTTTCTAAGTTTTCGTAAGTTAGGTGGACGGGACTCGAACTCGGGCTCTATATATCGAAATCGAGTCCCGTAAGTTGTAACGCGTGTCTATTTCCTATGCAGTGCTATTGTCTATGTTTGCGTGTCATTTGGACGATTGAGGCGGGTTTTGGTCTCTTTTTTGACTATTTTTTTAAGTTTTCGTAAGTTAGGCGGATGGGACTCGAACTCGGGCTCTGTATATCAGAATCTAGTCCCGTCAGTTGTAACACGTGTCTATTGCCTATGTGTTTGTCTGTCGGGAAGCTGTACGATGTGCCAACATCTTCTTCAATTCCTCGCACTCCCAAATAAGGCACATCTGCTCCCACACCGCAATACCAATGAAATCTGGCCGGACATCTCTAAGTGTCTGTCCATCAGCCATCTTGGTATGGGCCTTCTTCTTCCAGTCGTAGACCCACTTGTGCCTATTCATCTCGAGATACTTCCCGAGAATAGTGCTGCAGTACAACATATGAATATCAGCAATTACTTAGTAGACAACATAAAGCAAAGCGGTAAATAACTATTCAAAAGCACAAGTTAAAACTAACATATGAATGAATGACTTCTTACCCTAAACTCAGCAATAATCAGCCCACGTGTGCGGTCATCCACATCCGCCCACCTCATCCACGGGCTGGAGAATAGGTTGCGGACGATCCCAAGCAACGTGTTCCTTGGCGTCGCATCAAGGTTACTAAAATTGAAATTATTAAATTTGCAAATTACAAAGAATATATAAGAACTAAATAATTAATACAAACATAATGTTAAATATGAAATTATCTAGTAGTCCCGACACAGCATATAAGCGGCACCTGTGGGGGATTCCCTAGCAATCCACATGCTAGTCCCCGCAGAGGCCTACATCGATCACCTATGTAGTGAAATATAACAATAATTATATAAACGAATTTAATGTTAATATTATATAAAATTAAAAACAATAAGATGTATAATAACAAAACATGTAATTATACCTGATGATCCCGCCTGATCATCACCAGAACTACCTCCACGGCCCCCACGACCTGAACTACCAACACGCCCACCACGATCGTCGTGTGGTGTACGCGCCATATCTGTATATATACTATCAAATCATCATCAAGAATATAACATGCGGATATAACTAAAAGGATACAACATAAATATCAGAATCGTCATGCACATACAACTAAAAGGATACAACATACAGATATAACTAAAAGGAGACAACTATTACATTTGAACACAACTAAAAGGACATAAAGAGTACATACTCCTAATCATTTATATCATCAAAGCCAACAATATAAGAATTGTCATCTTCGAGCAGTGGATCTTCACTATCGTTGTCATTACCATCTTCGTCATCCTCAACAATTTCTTCAATTATATCTACCTCCTCAACAACATCGTCTTCACTTTCAACAGCAACAACATCATCCTCTTCTTCACTAAACTCACTAATAATTATCATATCAGCAGGTGTGACACTAGTAAACTCGACTTGTAAAGGTTCATCGTCTGGACGAAGAGCTATGCCTTGAAAACCACGGGCTTTGGTGGTTATAACAGCATGCCATGGGCTTGCAGGAGTCTTCACACTCCACGCGTATTACACCTATGTTGCATGACTTGCTAAAATAAAAGGCTCGTCCATACTAGTCATCAGTCTTAGTTTTGACTTAACGTTAACAGTCACCCGTCCTGATTTTTTATCTACTTTAACTCCATTCTCAACATCAAACTACTGACAATTGAAGCAAACTAATTCTTTATGGCCCCAATATTTGAGAACGATAACTTCTATCAATCGTCCATACCAGTTATCCCAAATGTTATCGTAGCAGCTACCTTTCACCACAACACCAGAATCAGCAGAAGCGACTTCCCTAATATCGCAACACTTAAATATGCAACCGTTGACAATGCAGCATATATAAGTATCTACAGATCTTTCAAGGCCGTCGGCTATAAGCTGTAGCCAATTATCAGCTAACTCATCTCTAAGGACCTAATATACATTAACACAACATATTCTAAAGTTAATTATGCCATAAGAATAAATCTATGATGGTAGATTCATTGAACTTGTAAAGGTTAGATTATATGATCTTTAAACCATTGCACAAATTGTCCATTTCTCAAATTTTACAAATCCTCGTCCGATATACTCGGATTCACTTCACGTACTTCAACATTATATTGACTTCAACACAATTATATACTTAATGTGTTTGTAAAGGAACTTGACACAGTTACACCAGACATATATAGTTATAACTACTTACTTAATGTATGGCGCTACTTCATTTATCTTGAAAATTGCATATAATGTGGTAGCCGCATACTCACTATCGGTCAAGAATAGCCTTTTTTTACCGCCGAATGGGCGTACAGGATGACTAAAGGCCGTTAATTCTCCATTTTCCTCGTGCGTAATAGCCTCATTCTGACGTAAGCGATTATTTTTCGTCTGAACATTCGGCTCAAAGTACAACGAGCAGAAATTAATAAGTTCCTCCATAACATAACTTTCAGCAATTGACCCCTCTACACGGGCTCTATTCTTCTTGTTTTGCTTTAGACGTCGCATATACCTATGTGATATATAGATTAGCAAACAAGAATGAACATTTTACCGTATTAAAAACATTTATGTCATTACCTCTCGAATGCATAAATACATCTATCTTGCACGGGACCGCCAAACTTAGCTTCGTATGGCAAGTGAATAGGCAAATGCTCCATTGAATCAAAAAATGATGGAGGGAAGATCATTTCTAACTTGCACATTATTTCCACTATTTGCATCTCCATTTTATCTATGCCTTTGAGCTGGAGCTCCGTCAAGCATAGATCTCTGAAGAAATTAGAAAACTCTGTCAGTGCTTCAACCACACGTTTCGGTAACAAGTCGATAAATTCCACAGGGATCAACTTCTGCATGAATACGTGACAATCATGACTTTTGAGACCCCAAAACTTCAGCTCTTCAACTTTACAACACCTTGCTATATTCGAAGAATATCCATCTAGGAGCTTCAGTCCACTGATCCAATTACATATCAATATCAATTGTTCCCTGGTCAAAGTATATTCAGCTTTAGGCGTTACCGTCTTACTACCTTCTTGATACAGCCACAAATCTTCCCTAATGTTCATTTCTACCAAATCAAGCCTCGACTTGTTGTTGTCCTTTATTCTACCTGTGGCATCTAGGACTGTATAAAAAATGTTATCAAATACGTTCTTCTCAGTATGCATCGGATTTAAACAATGACAGATGCAGAGTATAGCCCAATAAGGCATGTCAAAGAACATGGATCTGCGTGTCCAGTTGTGAACCTTGTCGTTGTAATATTCCGAGTAAATTTTGAAAAAAGATTTGGTGAAAACCGAAATGAGAGGTTAGTATTTCTTAAAAATAGTCTTGTATGCCATGAAAAACATACTAAAAAAAATGCCTTACGATTAGATAAGTAAATTGCAAGCTATTAAACCGCGAAATGGGTGTCAAAGGTGAGGGGCTGCTGCCTTGTGAAATTATATTGAACCTAGTAATATAAAACGAAGGGGATATAAATGGTTTATGTTTTGATACGTAAAGTATTTACATACTAAATCCATGAGAGAACCTTTTGGGCGTAAAAAGGTTATAACGGACAAAAGTTTCTAAAGAAACATAGAATGATTTTAAGACAAGAACAAAATATTATAGTTAAATAAAATTAGTTTACATTGAGTACGTGAATTTTGTATGTGAAACTAATATGTACATGTATGTATCCTCAATTTGTGTAGGATTATCACAGTGCAGATAAGTTATAAACATTAAACAACATCCAAGGCAAGTTTTTCAGTTCTATTATGTTTGTGGATTAAATGTGATTATGTGGTGAGTTACATACCATGCTTTATGAATTGTTAAGGTCAAAATATGACCAAGTTAATTGGGTTATGGAACTCAATTTATATGTGATATGTGATAGCAAATGCATGTTGTGTAATGTAACTCGATAAATTAGAAATGTAGAATGCATGAATTGTGTGCTATGTGAAACATGATAGACTGCTAAATTTGCTGGGCTGTCGAGCTCAACCTTGCAAATAACCACTTTTGCAGGTTCAAGATTCAAGGTAAAGTTATGTGTTACTTGAAAGACATGAATCAGATGTGATACTTGAATATTTATATACTTTGGTTGTGTTATTATTTGAACCATGTTTAAGGTTTCGAATAATGTATTAATGTTGAATTGTAATATTATTTTGCGAATGTAAACTATTGTAGTATTAAAATGATTCTGAGATATTTAGATGTAAAGGTTGAAGGTTTTGGGAACGAGGATAGTTTGTAATAGAAAATTTTAATTATTCCGCAAATTTCAATGGTTGTATTATCGTTTAATGATGTAAAATTAGAGGTTGAATGTATTATTAACGACCGAAGTCGAGAATTAAATTGTATGAATTTTGGGCTCGTTACAGTCGTAACCATAAGCTCGCTCTAATCTGTGATTCTTCCCTAGAGGTGGAAACTTCAAATGACTAATCTAACTCAACATTGCTGACCCAGAAAGACGGCCAGGTACTTGACGTTTCTCTGTTTTTCAATTGAATTGTCTACTCATCCATCGATAATGATGTTTAATCGGTAAAAAATGTATGGATGTTGCAAAGAAACTCATTTTCCCCCATGTTTGAGCCACATAGCTTTAACTGAGCCCATGCACATGGGACATGACAAGCCCCCATGAGTCGACAATCCACTGATCATTCCTAAAGTCGGGAAGTCATTTATTGTCCATAGTAAAGCTGCCCTCATGTCAAAGTTCTGCTTAAGAGATACATCATAAGTTTGAACCCTTTTTCCCAAAACATCTTTAACTCATCAACTAACGGCCTAAGGTATACATTGATGTCTTTACTTGGACTCTTATCAGCCAGAATCAGTAAAGGCATGAAAATGTACGGATCTTTCATGCACATCAAAGGCGGGAGGTTATACACAACAATAATCACAGGTCAAGTTGAGTAGGGCTTTGTGTAAGGCCCGTTAAACAGATTAAACCCATCCGTAGCAAGTCCAAGCCTAACATTGCAAACCTCTTCAGCAAACGAGGGGTGCTTGTTATCAAAAACTTTCCACTCAAGCCCATCTATCGGGTGCATCAGTTGACCTTCGACTATGTCCCGTGTAGAGTGCCACCTCGTATCCTCGGCAGTATGTGTTGACATGAACAACCGTTGAAGCCTTGGCGCAATGGAAAGTAACGTAAGATCTTTCTCGGCACGTCTTTTCCCTTTTTCTTGCGCTGTTCACAGTATCTACTTGTACTGCAAATATCACATGACCTCTTATCTTTATTGACATCACCGTAATATAACATACAGTCATTCTCACAAGCATCAATCTTCTCATACCCTAGATTGAGCCTTTTGACCATTTTCTTTACATCATAGTACGACTCTGGTAACTTATTGCCTACAGGAAAGCACTCCTTCACAATATTTAGCAGTTCATTAAAACCTCTCTCGCTAAAGTCATGCTCGTTCTTGAAGTGTAAAAACTTAGTCACTGCAGATAAGACAGTATATTTTTTGTGCCCGTCATACAATGGCGTCGCTGATTCCTACAATAACTCATAGAAACCCTTAGCCCTGTCATTTGGCTCTTGCTCAGTGCTACCGTCATCCCTATCTGTATTCCACTGGAAGTATTAACCAGCAGCTTCGGCTATCATATTAGTACAGTCAAAGGTTTCGTCACCTCTGGATTCCGGTTCTAATTCATGTTCATCCAACCAGGTTTCCCCAAGATAGACCCATATCGTATAACCCTACTTGAACCCATACGCAAATAAGTCACACATGACATCACTCATTTCCTTCCACACTTCATTCACACACCTCTTACAAGGACATCTAATCTCATCGCCACTGACGTGCTCAAATGTAAAATTGATAAACTGTTTAACCCCACTACGGTACTCAGAGCTAAGCCCACTCTTAACAATGGCTATCCTACGTTCCATCCAACTTCAATCAACAGACATCTTGGACAACTGTCTGCTATATATATGGACAAACACAATCAAGTCTCTAAGTTAATGTATATGCAAGCTTATGAGTTTCCTAACATCATCTCCACCTGTAACGGGTCAGGCTTCTATCCCATTCCCAGATGTGTCGCCTCACTGATGCTAACAACATGAACACATCTTTAAATTTTTCAGAAATTTCGGCAGCACCTCCTCATGGTCTTCAAGTACACAAAAAATGTGACACCTCTAAATCCAGGTACTTCATTCCCATAGGATTTGGTGCTCACTTATCAAAAACTATTATATCTAACTACCCATAATCAAAGGATAAAGACATAATTTAAATAACTTAAACAATAATCTCTCCCATTAAAGGGTTACATCAAAATCTCAAAATAAATCCCAGGTAATCTAACCTTAAAATTATTACATCAGTTTGCGGAATACATTATAAAATAAAACGAGTCTTAAAACTTCAAGCATTTAAATAAACTTTAAACAATTCTTCATCACTTAGACATCTTGCCCTTTCCCTTGCTAGTAGATGGATCATCACCTCTTTCAACTTTAGCTGCATTGTTTAATTGCAAGAGTGAGCAAACAATTGCTCACTGACATAAAGATAGTATAATAACAACATGAGAGTGAACAACGAAAACTGAATAATAAAGAACTTGTTCTACGAATCAAAATAGAAAACAAGTTCGAACTTTAATTATCTGAGGGTCTTAAGACCACGAACTATGTCCATGGTGTTTAGGTATTATTACCTTAACCTTAAAAGTCGTTAGACTGTACAAACTCTTCTTAACATACTCAGGGGGATCAGCCCTTTGTACCATGTATTGTGCACAAACATCTAAACATTACACGTACAAAATCCCCTATATTAGGGTTGTTCGTCTCAGTTTAAAGAAAGTTTAGTTTGGAACTAGCTTATCAGTGTTTCTAGAATTTTAGAACACTTATTCAAATTCCAACAATAAAGGTTTAATACAATAGTGTATAACTGAACAAGGCTATTAAAGTCAAAGATCGGATATCAATAATATATATATTTGAATAAACATGATATACATGCGAAATGCTATATTCAAAGGAGTTTAGAACAATCTTCTATGAATCAATGTGTTAGAACAATGTATGCTTCGAATGATAATAAGGAAAGTAAAGCTTGCTCAATTGTAAGGAGTTAAGGTTTAGGAACTTGCACAATTATTATAAGAGTAGGGTTAAAGAACTTGCCTTGTTTGTAAGCTACACAAGTGTAAAATAATCTCCAATTACCCTACATACATCATTAAAATTGCAACAACGATTAATTGTATGAACATTAGCTTTGGGGTTTAAACCATCATTTAGGTCATAACCCTAACCTAGAACCTAACCACGTTGATTAACACCTTAACGATTCTGAAATCACACTATAAACCTTATCATTTATATTTAACTCTTGTAAACATCACATTTTCATTTTATAACTTATTTAAATAATTATTTCAAATCTTTAC
This sequence comes from Panax notoginseng, assembly GCA_016801055.1. Taxonomy (NCBI): domain Eukaryota; kingdom Viridiplantae; phylum Streptophyta; class Magnoliopsida; order Apiales; family Araliaceae; genus Panax; species Panax notoginseng. The sequence continues at coordinate 90,370,307 of CM029017.1, read as the reverse complement.
ACTTTGCATTATAACTCATTAAAATCTGTTATTATAATTTTCTTAATGTTTTAATATCCTTTACATGCATGTTAAACTAACCAAAGTCCATTACACATGACTTACAATTAAGCAGGCTTTACTGTCTGTGATAGGCCACTCGCGCGCCCGCGCCCACATTCTGCGCGCCCGCGCGAGAGCCGCGCGCCAGACCGCGACGTCTCAGCACCAGTTTTTGCAGAAGCTCGCAGCATACTAAACACCAATCTATATGCAAAACATTATATAAACACCATTTTTGAGAATCAAAAACTATATTTTCCCCAAATTTCCTCATTTTTATACTTTTAACAAATTTGATCACTATGAACTCGTTTCTTGATCAATTGTCATGATTCGAACTACATTATTTTTGTTTCTTAACATTTTAACATAATCCATCAACAAACTACAGATTATTACATATATTGAACAAGAAATTTAGTACTTTTTATGGCCATATTATAAGAACACAAACACTTTTATTTTCCTTTTCTTCCTCAACCCAATTTCTAATGAATTTGATATTCAAACAACACGCACATACAATGATTAACAGATTCTAACACCTTATATATGTATAAACATATCAATTCCACATGATTACCAAATCATATAAAATATATACATATATACCACCAAAACTAAAAGTTCAAAATAAGATTAGTTTATACCTTACTCCTTTGATTTTATGATGAAAAAGATGGTAGAAATCTTTTTTCAAAACCCTTCTTCTCTCTTGGCAAATCTCAGAACTCCAAAATCACAATGTTTTCTCTCTTCTCCAACTCTCTGTGTTAAGCCTTAGACAAAATACGTGAAATGAAATATAACTAGCTACCCTCCCACGTACGTCAGGTCACAAACCCAAAAGACGTCAGTTAAATTAGACCAAAGGCCACAAGGCCATGTTTGGCTAACCAAAACTCCCTCAAATTAAATTATTATTATTATATTATTTATATTATATAGTTTTCAATTGACACACTTTAGATAATTTAAATAACTTAGTTTAGTTAATTTAAATAACTCATATAATAATAATAAAAATCTTTTTATCACTATACCTATAATTAATAAGTACGTATATATCTAATTAAATTAATAAATTAGACGCAACACTTTATTTAATTTATTTATTTCTAATAAATTAAACAATTCATTTAATTTAATTATTTTCTTAAATATTAAGCAATTGATTTAATTTAATTACTTCCTTAAATTAAATCCATTAGATAAAATTATCATTAGTCAAATTAACACTAATTAATTTAGTTACCAAATTAATTCGCCACAATTCATCTATTATTTAATTTCTTTAATAAATAAATTATTTAAAATATTTATTTAATTCAATAAATATTTAAATCAAATTACAAATTTCTCGATCGTTACAAAAAAGACTAACACATTGTAGTCTAAATATGCACTAGAAGAACATCAAGAGATATATACTGACCGAAAATTCAAAAAATATAAAGACGTGCTCATGTCGTTAACACCGACCTAAGTGAGATCGAAACATACAAGAACATTCCCAAAACGGGGACTATTTGAGATTCACTCCTACTAAGTGAATCTCAAACGAGTTTCTAAGCTTCCTAAAGTATATGACAATATGCACATGTCAATTCACATATAATACACGCATTTGATTATAGTGATTACTGAAGAAAAAAAAAGACAGATATTTTCAAGGATGAAGAAGAAATCAAAGAAACACTGTAAGACCCCAAATTTTATGAAATAAAAGTATTCAATTTTTCTTATAATTACTATTCAGTAAATGGTTAAACTGATAAAAGTTTAAAGTTATGAGTGAAATATGATTTTTTTTCAAAATAAGCAAGTGGTTATAAAATAATCATTGTTGTCGGGGAATATTCGTACGACGGCGCAGCCATTTGTGGGCCCCATAACAGAATAACTGTCGGATGAAGAAAACGACAAATTTGAGTTTTTACAAATAACGGCGTAGTTGTTACCGTTAACACTGTTGGAATACCCGGTGGTTAAAATACAGTAATACGCGTTATTGCACAGTAGCACACGGTATTGCACCAATTATTGATTCTTACGTAAGAAGGCACTACTCAATAATTGTTACAGTAATTACTGTTCAATATTTTATTTTATTGATTCAATAATTGCTACGTTGAAATTTTATATTATTGTTGTTCAATAATTGTTGCTGCACAGTATTTTCCTTTATCAGATCAATAATTCATATTATTTGAATAATATTATTAGATAACATTATTGGCAATGTCTAGAAAGTTCTGTCTAAGGAGAGGTTTGGTCATCTAATTGCGCGCCAGTAAGGAGAAATCCTTATTGGAAAGCCCCCTCTTTCCTGGGAACGGCCTGGTTGTCATAAATGTGATTCTGTAATATTATTTGTGAATAATTAATTATTGATTCATATGATAAGGAAATATTTATTTTATGTGGATATAAATGAGGAATATATTTTTGTGGTTAAAAATGAAGGAGTTAATGTTGAGGTTTTTATCAGTATTTTTGTCGGAATGGAGGTATTAAAAATCGGGATTTTTGAGATATTTTGCGGGGGTTATAATTTTTAATCCGACCGTTGGATCGTGGTAATTTTTGGATATGTTATACATATATAAGTTGAGTATATGCCCACAAATTTTGAACCGTTAAAAATGAACGTATGATTTATTATGAATTTTACGAGATGACTGGTTCAGAAATTGTTGAATTTTCGGAGTTTATCATTTTGGTGGAAAATTCTAGAATTGGTGGGCCCCACTTGTGGTTGGTGAAGAAATGTGCTGAATTATATTTCAAATGTGGTGGGTGGGAATAGTAGCAGGTAAAGCCATCAGGTTGCAGGTCAAACCTACCAAAATTTTCCTATAAATAGAGGGCTAAGTTAGAATTGAAAATCACACCAGAAACATAAGCTTTCTCTCTTTCTCTCTCTAGATTATTGAGTGTATTTTGTGAGTATTTAGATACTTGGTGAGTTGCTATTCATCAGTGCAAGTTTCCTTCAGCCTTATACCGATCAGAAGTACTGCTCTTTTGAGGTAAGGGATTGTAAGGGATAGTAAGGGATAGTAAGGGATATTAAGGGATTTTAAGGGTTGTTATGATTTTCAGTTTCGTAATTTTTCTGATCTTCAAAAATTCTGGAAAAATTTGAAATGATATTTTGATGAGTTTTCTTGATTGTGTCCAAAAATGGTGATTTTTGGATGTATAGATTGAGAGTTATGAATTTTATGAGAAAAGACTATTTTAAAAGTAACAGCTTATAATTCCTTGTGGTTAACTCCAAAATTGATGAAATTTTTATTGGGAGTACATGTATATGATAGAAGTATACTCTGTAAATTTCAGAATTTTTAGACAAAAGTACAATTTTTGATAAATGTCTAAATATTCGGTTGTTTTGGCCATATGAAAAATAGTAAATGACTTTTAAAAATTCTGAAAAAATATATGTTCACTATGGGACTATATTATGCTAAATCTCAGAAAAGAAATATTTTTGGAACTGATTTGGTATTTTTCATGAAAATGGTCTAGTTATGAGTAAATGAATTAAATATGTTTTGTGAAGAAAGAAAATTAGAAAATAGGATTTTATGGCTTGAGAATCCTATATGAGGTATATGCAGATTTTTGATGAGGGTTTTGGTTATTGATGATGAAATTGTAAGAGTTGGCATTTTATGATGATTAAATGCATTAATTAGTAAAGTGTAAACAATTAAAATAAATTGTTTATAAATTTAAGTAATGTTATTCTTTCAATATCATTATACCGAAATATTGGTATGAATTTTATTGTAGAATTTCTATCTTTTGTGTCGGGGTTACTATTCATGAGTTACGAGTATTACTCTTGAGATTAAAACTATATGTTGATCATATTATTTTTATCATCATATATAACATTTTTATAACCCTGATGTTGAAATTCTCTTTCACTGGAGTGTAAAGATGGGTAGATTATTGGTATGATCATGACTAGGGTTCTCTTTGGCCTGTAGTGCAAAGTTGAATTGTGACTGGTATGATCATGACCATTGAATTTATAATTGAATATCTTAAGCTTAAGTGCAAAGGTGAATTGATCAACATGGTTATAATTATTGTTTATATAAATTCTGAAATGATTATATATTTCTTTGAGATATGAATATATTTGGCCTGTAGTGCAAATATGAATTGTTGATGAATATCTTTGGCATGTAGTGCAAAGATGGCCTGTTGATGAATATCTTTGGCCTGTAGTGCAAAGATGAACTGTTGTTGAATATCTTTGGCCGTAGTGCAAAGATGGTTTGTTGATGAATATCTTTGGCCCGTAGTGCAAAGATGGATTTGTTAGTATGATTATAAACAGGAACTGTGATTTGGTATAACCATGATCTTTGATGTTTCAGGTAAAGACAGGTGATGAAAATATTCTTCGTCCTGGGTGCGAAGAAAAATTTATAGTCACAATTATGATTATGAGTTATTCATATGATTGTGGAAAGGAACTGTTGAGTGATGTTACATGGATAAAATATTGTTGGTGGATTTTTAACATGGAGAAGATAATAGACTTTATAGTCTATTTGACTCTTCTAATGGATTGCTCGTTCCGCTGCAACTATGGTTGAAATTTTTATCATTTACCATATGTTCTAAATCTCTGATTTATTATTGATGAAGGCTATTGATAATTTAATTATCTTTAGTCATGATATTCTTTACTGAGCTAGTTGTGCTCACCCTTTTGCTTCACAATTCCTTTCAGGTAATAAGAGTGTAGCTGGGTCGAGCGGGGGTAACAAGGGAATAGAACGGTGGTCATCATTTAGTAGTTATATTTGGTGAAGAAAATAGGGTGAGGCGAACCCAACGTTGGAAGGGTGTTTTGTCACTATCATACAAGATGTCTAATGACATACAACCTCGTGTCATCATAAGACAGGGTTGTGCTCATCCACTTGCTGAGTATATCTATGGGCACTACCTATATAATCTTGGTGTTTGTTTGAAGTATAATTCTCAATTAGAGACAGTGGAGATAATGATAAGTCAAGAGAAGACTCACCATTGGGAAGAATATGATAGTAATCTTCTCGTTTTTCTTTGGGGTCTATTGGGTCAACCAAGGATAATTCTGTGGCCATATGATATCTATCATAACCTAGACGCGTGGCCTCCCATGTACGAAGGTTTCCTTGAGCACTTCCCAAAGATTCTAATTTCTAAAACAGTTTTTGACTATACCTTTATGTAAGGTGTTATTGTGAGGTGATGTCCACGGTTGGAACATGAGTCACATTTGGTATATATTTGTATCCAAACTCACAGCATATGTGTTGTTGTATTTTGCACGACAATTGTTGTAATAAAGTTGTAGTTATTTTCTGTACCATGTATTTGACGACTCAGAATGGGTTGGGTGGAATGGACCTATTTTGGGGTTGTCACAGGTGGTATCAGAGCTATAAGTAAAGAGCCCCGAGCCTCTCGCTGGTGACTTCCTGTTGATGGGGGATGCACCGAAGCCAGACTCTCCGTAGGGGACGCCGTTCTGCGGTGGCAAACTGATAGGTACCACTGTGAGGTGCTGTGGTTGAAGCACCATGAGAGTCACAGGTGGTATCAGAGCTTAGGGATATGATCTCTGGCGGAGATCGGGGAATATAACTAGGAGGGGAGAGATGAGTAAATCCTTCGCTAGTGTGTCCTACCTAAGCTTATTTGTTGGTCAGTCATAATATCGGGATATTATGTGATATGTTAATTTGTTAAATTAACCCTTGTTTTGAAGCTGTATTCTAGAATGATATGAAATACAGGAGATGAGCAATGGAGAAATTATGATGACAGGGAAGATGGAATCTGAAATGAAAGGAAGGTATTCTCAACTCTTTGAAATACCAGGTACGTAAATTTCGAGGACGAAATTTCATAAGGAGGGGAGATTGTAAGACCCCGAATTTTATGAAATAAAAGTATTCAATTTTTCTTATAATTACTATTCAGTAAATGGTTAAATTGATAAAAGTTTAAAGTTATGAGTGAAATATGATTTTTTTTCAAAATAAGCAAGTGGTTATAAAATAATCATTGTTGTCGGGGAATATTCGTACGACGGCGCAGCCATTTGTGGGCCCCATAACAGAATAACTGTCGGATGAAGAAAACGACAAATTTGAGTTTTTACAAATAACGGCGTAGTTGTTACCGTTAACACTGTTGGAATACCCGGTGGTTAAAATACAGTAATACGCGTTATTGCACAGTAGCACACGGTATTGCACCAATTATTGATTCTTACGTAAGAAGGCACTACTCAATAATTGTTACAGTAATTACTGTTCAATATTTTATTTTATTGATTCAATAATTGCTACGTTGAAATTTTATATTATTGTTGTTCAATAATTGTTGCTGCACAGTATTTTCCTTTATCAGATCAATAATTCATATTATTTGAATAATATTATTAGATAACATTATTGGCAATGTCTAGAAAGTTCTGTCTAAGGAGAGGTTTGGTCATCTAATTGCGCGCCAGTAAGGAGAAATCCTTATTGGAAAGCCCCCTCTTTCCTGGGAACGGCCTGGTTGTCATAAATGTGATTCTGTAATATTATTTGTGAATAATTAATTATTGATTCATATGATAAGGAAATATTTATTTTATGTGGATATAAATGAGGGATATATTTTTGTGGTTAAAAATGAAGGAGTTAATGTTGAGGTTTTTATCAGTATTTTTGTCGGAATGGAGGTATTAAAAATCGGGTTTTTGAGATATTTTGCGGGGGTTATAATTTTTAATCCGACCGTTGGATCGTGGTAATTTTTGGATATGTTATACATATATAAGTTGAGTATATGCCCACAAATTTTGAACCGTTAAAAATGAACGTATGATTTATTATGAATTTTACGAGATGACTGGTTCAGAAATTGTTGAATTTTCGGAGTTTATCATTTTGGTGGAAAATTCTAGAATTGGTGGGCCCCACTTGTGGTTGGTGAAGAAATGTGCTGAATTATATTTCAAATGTGGTGGGTGGGAATAGTAGCAGGTAAAGCCATCAGGTTGCAGGTCAAACCTACCAAAATTTTCCTATAAATAGAGGGCTAAGTTAGAATTGAAAATCACACCAGAAACATAAGCTTTCTCTCTTTCTCTCTCTAGATTATTGAGTGTATTTTGTGAGTATTTAGATACTTGGTGAGTTGCTATTCATCAGTGCAAGTTTCCTTCAGCCTTATACCGATCAGAAGTACTGCTCTTTTGAGGTAAGGGATTGTAAGGGATAGTAAGGGATAGTAAGGGATATTAAGGGATTTTAAGGGTTGTTATGATTTTCAGTTTCGTAATTTTTCTGATCTTCAAAAATTCTGGAAAAATTTGAAATGATATTTTGATGAGTTTTCTTGATTGTGTCCAAAAATGGTGATTTTTGGATGTATAGATTGAGAGTTATGAATTTTATGAGAAAAGACTATTTTAAAAGTAACAGCTTATAATTCCTTGTGGTTAACTCCAAAATTGATGAAATTTTTATTGGGAGTACATGTATATGATAGAAGTATACTCTGTAAATTTCAGAACTTTTAGACAAAAGTACAATTTTTGATAAATGTCTAAATATTCGGTTGTTTTGGCCATATGAAAAATAGTAAATGACTTTTAAAAATTCTGAAAAAAATATATGTTCACTATGGGACTATATTATGCTAAATCTCAGAAAAGAAATATTTTTGGAACTGATTTGGTATTTTTCATGAAAATGGTCTAGTTATGAGTAAATGAATTAAATATGTTTTGTGAAGAAAGAAAATTAGAAAATAGGATTTTATGGCTTGAGAATCCTATATGAGGTATATGCAGATTTTTGATGAGGGTTTTGGTTATTGATGATGAAATTGTAAGAGTTGGCATTTTATGATGATTAAATGCATTAATTAGTAAAGTGTAAACAATTAAAATAAATTGTTTATAAATTTAAGTAATGTTATTCTTTCAATATCATTATACCGAAATATTGGTATGAATTTTATTGTAGAATTTCTATCTTTTGTGTCGGGGTTACTATTCATGAGTTACGAATATTACTCTTGAGATTAAAGCTATATGTTGATCATATTATTTTTATCATCATATATAACATTTTTATAACCCTGATGTTGAAATTCTCTTTCACTGGAGTGTAAAGATGGGTAGATTATTGGTATGATCATGACTAGGGTTCTCTTTGGCCTGTAGTGCAAAGTTGAATTGTGACTGGTATGATCATGACCATTGAATTTATAATTGAATATCTTAAGCTTAAGTGCAAAGGTGAATTGATCAACATGGTTATAATTATTGTTTATATAAATTCTGAAATGATTATATATTTCTTTGAGATATGAATATATTTGGCCTGTAGTGCAAATATGAATTGTTGATGAATATCTTTGGCATGTAGTGCAAAGATGGCCTGTTGATGAATATCTTTGGCCTGTAGTGCAAAGATGAACTGTTGTTGAATATCTTTGGCCGTAGTGCAAAGATGGTTTGTTGATGAATATCTTTGGCCCGTAGTGCAAAGATGGATTTGTTAGTATGATTATAAACAGGAACTGTGATTTGGTATAACCATGATCTTTGATGTTTCAGGTAAAGACAGGTGATGAAAATATTCTTCGTCCTGGGTGCGAAGAAAAATTTATAGTCACAATTATGATTATGAGTTATTCATATGATTGTGGAAAGGAACTGTTGAGTGATGTTACATGGATAAAATATTGTTGGTGGATTTTTAACATGGAGAAGATAATAGACTTTATAGTCTATTTGACTCTTCTAATGGATTGCTCGTTCCGCTGCAACTATGGTTGAAATTTTTATCATTTACCATATGTTCTAAATCTCTGATTTATTATTGATGAAGGCTATTGATAATTTAATTATCTTTAGTCATGATATTCTTTACTGAGCTAGTTGTGCTCACCCTTTTGCTTCACAATTCCTTTCAGGTAATAAGAGTGTAGCTGGGTCGAGCGGGGGTAACAAGGGAATAGAACGGTGGTCATCATTTAGTAGTTATATTTGGTGAAGAAAATAGGGTGAGGCGAACCCAACGTTGGAAGGGTGTTTTGTTACTATCATACAAGATGTCTAATGACATACAACCTCGTGTCATCATAAGACAGGGTTGTGCTCATCCACTTGCTGAGTATATCTATGGGCACTACCTATATAATCTTGGTGTTTGTTTGAAGTATAATTCTCAATTAGAGACAGTGGAGATAATGATAAGTCAAGAGAAGACTCACCATTGGGAAGAATATGATAGTAATCTTCTCGTTTTTCTTTGGGGTCTATTGGGTCAACCAAGGATAATTCTGTGGCCATATGATATCTATCATAACCTAGACGCGTGGCCTCCCATGTACGAAGGTTTCCTTGAGCACTTCCCAAAGATTCTAATTTCTAAAACAGTTTTTGACTATACCTTTATGTAAGGTGTTATTGTGAGGTGATGTCCACGGTTGGAACATGAGTCACATTTGGTATATATTTGTATCCAAACTCACAGCATATGTGTTGTTGTATATTGCACGACAATTGTTGTAATAAAGTTGTAGTTATTTTCTGTACCATGTATTTGACGACTCAGAATGGGTTGGGTGGAATGGACCTATTTTGGGGTTGTCACAAACACAAAGAAGATCACTTTCTTAGACTCTCAGATGAGATTATAATCACTATATTCACCAAGTTGAGCAATCTTCAATAACCCAATAAACGAACCAAATTTCGTATTAAGATAACAGGTGATGTAATGTAAAGACAACTTAACGATGAAAAAGGGAATATGTGGTTCCTAACTACTCTAGAATGACACTACATACATATTATGCTACTAGAGTCAGACTATACATTACATACAATAGAATCAAATTTGGTAAATATGAAATGTGAATCCTCCGCGGCTTCTTTAGTTGTACTAACAACTGAAAAAACTTACAAACACAAACTTAAAAAAACATTCAAAGAAAGACGCTTTTCACACAAGTAACAATAAACTAAAAAAAGTAACAAAGAGGACTTAAAATTTGCTTGCAAGGGGAAAATATGATATATCCTATGAGATTAATTCAACATGTAATCTGATTTTTCAACGGCTCTAGCTTGTAGAGTATATATCAGGCATAATAGTAAACATAACAGATGTTTACTTCATTTATATCAAGCTCAAGCAACCAAACATGTAACATGATGAATATAATCCATAAAGAAATTATTACATAAATTGCATAACAGTAAACATAACAGATGTTTCCCCCAGTACATATGGGGCTGAAAACGTACACATACAAATATCATATTAAACCAAATACAGTTCAATAGAAGTTCAACCTTGAATGATTATATAGTTTCATATTAAATACCCAACTTGAACCTAAATAAATTAAAGAGGTGATGAAACTGAAAATATGAAACTATATAATCATTAATAGAAATCGTAAGCAACCTAAACTCATGGAAACCCTAGGGAAAAAACTGTGAATCAGAAAGCTCTACAAGAAAAATAAAATGCATGTAGAATCAAAAAGAGAAGAAAATAATCCTAAGTATTAACAGCACTAGGGAGAACTGGCCAGAAGTACGACTGAAATCTTACATGTTTATGAGTGTACCAATGCAAACCAGCTTGTACAGGTGAAGGTAAACCTCTAAAGTTGCATCGACGAACTGGCCGCAAATACGGTCGGAGGTCCGGTCAGAGACCCCGATTGTAGCGGCGAAATGGATAAAGGGAGGGGTTGCAACAAGGATGAGAAAAATGGGCAAAATGGGAAAATGGGTGAACTTTAGAGAATCAATAAACCGAATTTGAGATTTAGTGTGGATTTTAAAGAGCGAAAATGGCTGAATTTGAGAGGGAAAGAAATATAGAGAGAGGGAAATTTTGTAAAAGGAGTTGTTGCCATCGGAGGAGGAGGGTTTTAATTATCATTCTCGATGGCAGTCCTTGTCGATAATGTCCACGTCGCTATTGAGTCACTCCCGACGGCAATAGCGTAGATGTTAAAATTATTACCATCGCCAATGAGGTTTTCCTTCCACCGGGAATGTCTGGCGCCAAAAAAAGGTCATTATCGACGGCAAACATTGGTGACGGCTAGACCATCGACATTGACCTTATTCTCGACGAGGATTATGTCGTCGGTATTGATCCCGTCGCTAGTGACCCTTATTTTTGTAGTGGTGATTCCTGTAAGATTCATATATAGGAATTGTAGGGTGAACATTAAGGGGAATATTATGATAGTAGATTTAATTCCGATCAAACTTGGAGAGTTTGATGTTATACTGGGGATGGATTGGCTATTCAATTATACTGGGAATATTATGATAATAAACCTTATGACTTTATCAAAGGTAGTTTTCTATGGTAGCAAATCGCCTAGACAAGGGAGTTGTCTGACGATAATGTAAGCCAAGAAGTTATTAAGGCAAGGCTGTGTAGGATATTTAGCTTACATAGTCGATACTCAGAAGAAGGGTGTGAAACTGGAGGAGATTTTAGTTGTTAGAGATTTTGTGGATGTATTTCTAGAAGATTTGTCAGGACTTCCGCCTGACAGAGAGATTGAGTTCGTTATCGATTTAGCACCAGGGACTGCTCCGATATAGAAGGCCCCGTACAGGATGGCTCCTGTAGAGATGAAGGAACTAATGGTACAATTACAAGAGCTGCTAGACAAGAAATACATTCAGCCGAGTGTATCACCATGGGGTGCGCCGGTGTTGTTCGTGAAGAAGAATGATGGGTCGATGCGTCTTTGCATTGATTATAGGGAATTAAATAAAGTCATTTGATCAACTAAAAGGAGCTAGATACTTCTCAAAGATAGATTTAAGAAGTGGGTATCATCAACTAAAGGTAAGGAAGGAGGATGTACCAAAGACGACATTCAGAACTCGGTATGGACACTACGAGTTTCTGGTAATGTCTTTTGGTTTGACCAATGCTCCTGCGGCATTCATGGATTTAATGAACAAGGTTTTTAAACCGTTCTTAGATAATTTTGTAGTGGTATTCATCGATGATATCTTAGTGTACTCCAAAACTCAAGAGGAACACGTGGAGCATTTACGTTTGGCATTGGAGACATTAAGAAGAGAAAAGTTGTATTCAAAATTCTCTAAGTATGAATTCTGGCTAGAACGTGTACAATTTCTTGGTCATGTGATTGACAAAGATGGGATTTCAGTGAATCCATCAAAGGTCGAAGATGTAATAAATTTGGAACAACCAATGACTCCATCAGAGGTGAGGAGTTTCTTGGGACTGGCAAGTTATTAAAGACGGTTTATTCAAGACTTTTCCAAGATTGCCACTCCGTTAACAAATTTGACAAGGAAAGCCGTGAAATTTATTTAGACGAAGAACTGTGAAGAGAGTTTACAAGAATTGAAAATGAAGCTAAGCGTTGCACCTGTGTTATCATTATCTGATAATACAGGAAATTTTGTGGTGTATACTGACGCATCACATAAAGGACTAGGCTGTGTGCTTATATAAAATGGCAAAGTCATTGTGTATGTATTAAGGCAACTGAAGGACTATAAAAAAGGATACTCGATTCATGATTTGGAATTGGCTACGGTGGTATTTGCTCTGGAGATATGGAGACACTATCTCTATGGGGAGAAGTGTGAAATATATACGAACCATAAAAGTCTGAAGTATATTTTTACACAGAAGGATCTGAACATGCGTCAGAGGCGATGGTTAGAACTGATAAAAGATTATGATTATGAAATCTTTTATCATCCGGGTAAAGAAAATGTGGTTGCCGATACCTTGAGTGGAAAGGGTAGGGAGAAGTTGATGTTGTTAACTGCCCAGGAGGAGCTCATTTCAGCAATGACGAAACTAGAGTTGGAAATCAAACTTTCGAAAGAATCCGATGAAAAATTATTCCAAATGGAAGCTGGTGCAACTTTAGTGGACAAGGTAAAGAACGCTCAACTACAAGATGAAGAATGTGGAAAAATCAAAGAAAGACTGCTCGAGGGTAGTGAGATAAAGTTCAAGGTCGATGTCGAAGGACTACTAAGGTTCAAGGGAAGAATTTAGGTCCCAACAGTACCAGAAATTAAAAATGAAATATTAACTAAAGCTCATAACTCAAGATATTTAATTCACCCGGGAAGTAAGAAGATGTATCAGGATTTACAACGGCATTTTTGGTGGTCAAATATGAAAAGAGATGTTGCAGAATGTGTCGTAAAATGCTTGACATGTCAAAAAAGTCAAAATTGAGCATCAGAGACCAAGCGGATTACTTCAACCGTTGGATATACCAGAATGGAAGTGGGAGCATATAACAATAGATTTTGTGGTAGGTCTTTCGACTACTCAGAAAGTGTACAATGCAATCTGGATAATAGTGGATAGGCTTACAAAATCAGCACACTTTTTCTCGATGAAGATTAGATTCAATCTTGAACAGTTGGCAAAGTTGTACGTCAAGGAGATCATTTTCAGACATGGAGTTCCAATGTCAATTGTGTCAGATAGAGGTCTGCGGTTCACGTCAAATTTCTAGAAAAGATTACAAGAATGCATGGGAACACAGTTGAGAATGAGTACGGTATACTATCCTCAAATAGACGTCCAAAGCGAACAAATAATCCAGACATTAGAAGATATGCTAAGAGCGTGCATTATGGATTTCAAAGGAAACCGGGATGATCACTTACCATTGGTTGAATTCGCTTACAACAGTTACCACGCAAGCATTAGCATGCCACCTTAAGAAGCATTGTATGGCAGAAAATGCAGAACTCCACTATGTTGGGATGCAGTTGGTGAATGTCAACTGTTAGGACCGGAACTGGTACAACAGACCGTTGAGGTTGTTAAACTCATCAGGGCAAGATTGGTAGTTGCTCAAGATAGACAGACGAAGTATGCTGATCAACATAGAAAAAATCGCAAGTTTGAAGTTAGAAATTTTGTTTTCCTAAAAGTTTCTCTTTGAAAGAGGAAAATCAAATTTGGTAATAAAGGAAAGCTAAGCCCAAGGTTTATTGAACCCTTTGAGGTGCTGCAAAGAGTAGGTGAAGTGACTTACGAGATAGCTCTACCTCTAGAATTGAAAATTGTTCACAATGTTTTTTAAGTTTCGGTGTTATGACTGTATAAACCCGAATACAAACATATGATCGAGTATGAACCGTTGCAGTTCGATAAAGAATTATCTTATAAGGAGATTTCTATCCAGATAGTTGACAAGAAAGAACAAGTACTCAGGAATAAAGTAATATATTTTGTGAATGTGATATGGAGGAACCACACTGCCGAGGAAGCTACATGGGAACTCGAAGACAAAATAGTGAAGAGTTATCCTGAGTTATTAGTTTGATCTGTGTCTTCGATTCTGGGTACAGAATCTTTGTAAGGAGGGAAGAATATGACGAATGAATTATTTGAGTTGTGATTCTGGGGACATAATTCTTGTAAGAAGTGAAGGATGTAATAACCCAGAATTTTAATTGTAATTTCAGATATTTATTGAATTAAGTAAATATTTTAGTTAATGTGTTTATTGTTAATTTGATTATTTATTAGTTAAATAAATAATTCATGAGTTGTTGGGAATTAACTTAATTAAGGTTGTCGACGTCGGAATTTTTAATTGTCCCTTTCCGTTACTTGCTCTTTGGTGTTCTCATTTTAGGTGAGGTTTGTTTGAAAAAACAAGTGAAAAAGGTCCGACATGTATAATGTCGACGATGGACTGTTAAGAGTCACTAGTTAGTTTTTTAAATGGTTGTACCAACACAGCCGAGAAAAGGTTTGCACATTGACCTAATGATGTGACACTACTAAACGGGTCGATGAAACCGAGATTCATTAGGGTCCGGGGACTTGATTATGCGGAGGGAAGGTGTTAGGCACCCCCCGACATCCGTGTTACCACGGTGACTGCCTCTTTTCAAGAAACTGTTATCTAAATGTGTGTGTGTGTATGGGTCAATGTGCTATTTATTTGAAAGTACCGCGAGGCCTCGTTCGCACCTATATACACAGGGTTTGAATTTATGTAAAAATTCAATTTTAACAAGATATGGCAGTGATGTTTTATAAAAGAGATTTTTTAAACCCTGATGCTTAATAGTAATTGAGACCTTTTACACTTCCATTTTATTAAGTGTTCGGCTTGATTGATTTTATTTTCGAGATGCGAAGCATCTATAAGAAAATAATGTATAAAAATAATGCCGACTTCCTCGTGGGTATGAAAACCATCTGAGGAAATTCAGACATCGCAGAATAATTTACAAGCTACTTACAGCTGAAAATGTCCATCATAGGAACCGAATCTAGATCCAATAGGCTGAATCTGTGATCACATGATTCCTAGGCGCACATGATACTGCAATTTGTATGAAAGCAGTAAGCATGTATATATATAAAAGTTGTAAATATATATATACAGACATGATCACCAACCACGAAGCACGTCCATGGGGGATCAGAAATGTAAATACAGCTATAAAAAGCTATCAACCACCACGGAGGAAACTCCAGGTGGGACAAAATGTAAATAAAGCTATAAAGCTATCAACCTCCATGGAGGGAACTCCAGGCGGGATAAAATGTAAATAAAGTTGTACAAAGCAATCAACTGCCACGAAGTGAACTCCAAGCAGGACAAAACGTAAAGAAAGCTGTAAAAGCGATCAACCACCACGAAGTAAACTCTAGGTGGGACGAAAATGTATGTATGTATATATATATATATATATATATATATATATAAGCGATAAACGCACCGGATGTAAAATTCAGGCTCATCGAACATAGTTCGACAACAGTTCATATATATAAGTATATATATATACATATAAAAGCGAGTAAACGCACCGAATGTAAAATCCAGGCTCATCGAACAGAGTCCGACACACAGTTAATATATATATATATATATATATATATATATATATATATATATATATATATATATATATATGAACTGTGTGTCGAACTTTGCTCGATGAGCCTAGACTTCGGTCTGGAGCGTTTACTGCTTTAATATATATATATATATATATATATATATAAACTGAAATAAAACCACGGACCGAAGTCCAGGCAAACACACGCAACACGACTCTCAACGTGAAGAAGGGTGTGTGCAAAGATGAAGAGAAAGGCTTTAAAGCGTATGAGAAGGCTTACAGTGGGCTGCCAAAGAAGGCTTCTATATCTTTAAAGTGGATGAAACTCGGCTCCTGCAGGTACAAAAGTAGCTACATGTGAGCTCACAAATGTTTAAAATAGGAAAGCACTCAGTATATTGCAAGTACGGAGCAAATTTGACAGGGCTTCCTCGCTCTTTCTCTCTTCAAAATGGCCACCCCAAGCCCTCTATTAATAGAGGGGACCGTAGGTGTACCTGAGGCTGCCCGGGTTGCCCCGGGTTTATCGGGTCGGGTCTTCTCATAGTACGTGCACATAGGCACTACAATGTCCGCTCGAACTTTCAGAATTGCAATACGGGCATTCGACTGAGGTATATAGGACTTATTTCGGACCGTTGTTGTTGAGAGTTATACAATGGCATGGGATTAGAGTTTGTACGAAGTTATTGAAGATGGGACGATGCCCTCCGGTCTTCAAGCTTCAAATTCTATATGTTACCCCGCACAATAGTCACTCGGGATTGGTTTTCCTTGATTCTTGTGGGACATCGTTATGTAGAGATGTGTGTATGAAATGTTGAGACGACGTGATGTGGATTTAGAGTGGCGAGATGATGCCTTGTCCCCTTACCGGAGTTATTGCCAGTTTGGGCTGATAAAGCAGACGTTGCTCAGGGTTATTACTGAGATTGGACTGCTGCAAGTGTTGAAGGTCCTCAGTGTCAACTCTGAGGTGTACCTATCCTCCCGGTTTTTTCCCCGGGTTGGTATTGGGTGTCTTGTTGTGAGCGCCGAGATTGAAGCTGGTTGCATTTGAAACAAGCATTTTCGGCGTTATCGCCAGAACTGCATTCCTTGGAGTGATCACCAAGGTTGGTAGTTATTCCCATGATTGGGACTGAGACTGGATATCTCGGGATTATCTCCGAGATTAATCGGTCTTCTTCGGTGTGTGTTCTGGTATTGAATCTGCACGCCTCGGGGTTATCTCTGAGGTTGAAATTTTTACTCCCAGTGTGTGTCCTAGGGTTGATGCTGAACTTCTGGTGTGACGCCCCCAAATCCGGGTATCTTCCAACCCGACAGATGGTGCTACACGGTGCTACAGTTCACATAAGCATTCAATTGAAATACCTCAAAAGAACGGATGTCTTATATATATATATATATATATATATATATATATATATATCAAAAGAATATTTACATTCCCCAGGTTCTTTACCACCAATACATTGTCTTTGTCATAATATCAATATTATTCCTTACAAAACCTATACTATTACATATGTAATCTACGGGTTTACCTTCACCTTCCCTTTATCCTTGCCGGATCCATCGGTCCGTTCGGTCTTAGCTGCATTCATATGGTTCAAGCAAGAATGAGCCTAACTAGCTCAGCAAGTACAACAATTCTAGGGAAATAGCATGCTTGAAACATAGGAATCATATATCTTCAATAACTGAACAATAGTTACGAAGTACTATCGATAATTCAAAATAGCACTTCTTTTCATTCAAAACGTTTTACAACAACAATATTCAGTAAAACATCAATTCCGGTTCAAGATCGTAAGCATTTCATAAGTACTTTGAAAAGGACATTCCGGCACGAAGTCCGTAAGTCCGGCATAGCTTACAAGCACGTCTAGGTGATCAGCCTATAGTACTCTATGTTGATCAACACTACATTTATTAAACGTGTATATGTTTAAGTGGTGGCAACCTCACGTGCCTGTCGTTTGACAACAAAACATTTTAGCATACTCAGTCTTCTTTTGAAAACCACAATAATATTAGTTTAGTAAATCCTTGTCAATACTTGATAGATTATAAGAAATCCAACATAGCATAAGTCTAGCCAAATGAATTGGCTTTTGACTTCATCAGACATTAACTCATATGTAAGAATACATGAGTCACAAAGCTTGTCAAGATCGAACTAGAACAAGGGTTAGAGTACTTGCCTTCAGTATCTACTACAGTTATAACACGTTCTCGTTTAAGTCCTTAAGTCTCTACAGTAAATGATAACATCACATAATACATTAGGTCATGAATAAACATACATGGGTCCTAATGAATCTTACCCTTCTTCTCAATTTAAATTCTGACTGTTATTATGGTTTTTGACTTTTCATTACGTCATTCACATTACGTTCACATTCAATTGATTAACAACCTTTAATCATCCTACATTAAGTTTCTACAATGCCTTAACAATGTTATGATTATACCTTAGTTCATTACTAATGAATTCTCTTTCATTCTATACTTGTAAGTATTCTTGTCTGCCAAAACTCTCGGACTGGCGCTGCAGCGCCACACTTAACTCTTCATCTCACGCCGTAGCGCGATTTAGCAATATGCCCTGACACTGTTATGACGCTACTGCGCCACCCATTTGGCCTTGGGTTGGCGCCGCGGCGCCAACTCTGTGCCTTCGAAAAATTTTGTAGATTTTAAATTTTACGAAACTCCCGGACGCATAACTTCTTCGTTATAAGTCCGAATTGGCCCGTTCAAAAGTCTACAATTCACAAATTACATACTCTATGCGTTCATGTAAGAATTTTATCTATTTGAATTTGTTTACTAAAATTTCACCTATTAGTTTATTTTAACGAAAATGATAAACGTTCGTGAACGTTCAACGCTCGTTTCTTTGTTCTAAGTCGGAATCCGGCCATTTTTGAGTCTGCAACTCTATAATGACAAATATGACTTGTCTCCATAAAAAACCAATATTTACGACTTCAAACACAAAATACGACTTCCATTCCGAGAATTTCACGAATTCGACGATTATCGTCCAATCGTGGAAATTTCGGCGAAACCTCATTACTAATCATTCTAAATGTATTTTAATCAACATATAAATATTTCAAGTTACTTATTACACCAACTTATTATCAAAGTAGGTTTTGACTTATTCTCATAAGTCAATGAATTACTTAACTTATGAACTCCAATTCTCATGCTTATGACTTATTATGAACTTAAGTCCATCAATCAATGTTCTCATACTATATTGAATCATACTAACATTATACGACAAACATATGACAAGTTTTGTACAAGTTTATCAACTTATTTAGGTTCAAGTTGCTTATTCATAACTTATTCGGCTTAAGTCCATTGCTTATCCACTTCCATTATGTTTTTAGCATCTAAGTTTATTTATATTACACTTCTCTTATCATCCTAGTATGATAGAGATAGAAGAGACAAGATCAATTACCTTTGAAGATTACTTCTCTTGCTTTGGAAATCTAACAATGAAAGGTTAAGCTTCAAAGTGCTTATTAGCTCTAACAAATAAGTTGTTTGTGAGAGAGTTTGTTCGATGAAATCTAAACAAGTAAAATAAGAAATCCAAGCTTGCTATTTATAGAGGGCTAAGGTTGGGGCATAATGGTCTTTAAAACATCCCACCTCCTTAGCTAACCTCCTTACTATTCATGTCTTAAGGCCTAAGTTTACTTGCTAACCACAACTCTTATCTCTTACTTGGTTATTACATAAAGTTCTTGCCCATCAAGACTACCCATATTAACATGGGTTGCTCCATGGGTCATGGCTAATTCATTGGGCTTGCATTAATAATAGTTTGGGCTTCACTTTATAAACCACTTGGGCTTAGTATAAATCCCACATAGGTTTACATCATTAATCTTATTGGATTTATTCTTCATACAAGATTCACTATTCTATTTCATTAGAAATTAATACAAAACATTCTTAAATTAAGTCCACATGCGAAATTTTGTGTTTTCCATACTTAGATTATTATTACATAATCCATCTCGCCTCGATATTATAACATTACGTATTTCTCGGAAGTTCAAAAATAATTCCCGAACGATAAACGATGAATAGTATTTTTCAAAAAACTTCTCGGAAAACTTTTATTTTCGTCTTGAAAATTTAAACACTTTAATTCCTTCACATAGTCAAAAGACTATGACGTTCCGACATTTCTAGGTTATAAAACAACATACATCTTATTAACACATAATAATAACAAATAATAATATTACTTTAATTCCTTCACATAGTCAAAAGACTACGACGTTCCGACCTTTTTAGGTTATAAAACAACATACATCTTATTAATACATAATAATAACAAATAATAATATTTTATTCATTAATTAATTCTTTCAAGTATTTTACAAAGGATCCAAATTTCTCGGTCATTACATTCTTCCTCCCTTATAAAGATTCTGTCCTCAGAATCTCGCCTTTCATTACGCAACCAAATGAGGATAATCCTCCTTTATTGTCTCTTCCAATTCCCACGTTGCTTCCTCGGCATCGTGGTTCTTCCATAATACCTTTGCCGACGCTATAACCTTGTTTCGCAGAACTTTCTCTTTTCTATCGATGATTTGAATTGGCATCTCCTCGTACGTTAAGTCCTTCTTGATTTGAATAGGCTCAAATTCTATCACGTGTTTATAATCCGGTTTGTAAGGACGTAGCACTGAAACGTGAAATACGTTATGTATTCGCTCAAGGTTTGGACGTAACGCTACTCTATTAGCTACCTCACCTACCCGTTCTAATACCTCAAAAGGTCCTATAAATATTGGACTTAGTTTTCCCTTCTTTCCAAAGCATATCTTTCCTTTTCAAGGAGATACCTTTAGAAATACGTATGATCCTACCTCAAACTCTCTATTCTCTCGATGTAAGTCTGCGTATTTCTTCTGTCTGTCTTGAGCTGCTACGAGACGCATACGTATCAACTTCACCACTTTCGCTGTTTGTTGCACCAATTTTGGTCCTAGCATTCGGCATTCTCCCACTTCATCCCAATACAATGGCGTTCTGCATTTCCTTCCATACAAACCTTCGTAAGGCGGCATACCAATGCTTGCATGATAACTGTTGTTATATGCAAACTCTACTAATGGTAGATGATCATCCCAACTACCCTTGAAATCAATGACGCAAGATCTTAACATATCTTCTAACA
Source organism: Panax notoginseng (assembly GCA_016801055.1). Taxonomy (NCBI): domain Eukaryota; kingdom Viridiplantae; phylum Streptophyta; class Magnoliopsida; order Apiales; family Araliaceae; genus Panax; species Panax notoginseng. The sequence continues at coordinate 90,349,098 of CM029017.1, read as the reverse complement.
TCTGAATTGTCCTCTCGCTCTGTCCATCGGTTTGTGGATGATATGTCGTACTTAACTTCAACTGCGTCCCCAACTGCTCTTGCAGACTTCTCCAAAAATTTGATGTGAATCGTGGGTCACGGTCTGACACAATCGAAACTGGTACTCCATGTCTGGAAATAATTTCCTTAACATAAAGTTTAGCTAATTGATCTAAATTATACTTAACCCGAATTGGCAAAAAGTGAGCTGACTTCGTCAACCAGTCCACTATTACCAAATCGCATCATACCCCTTCTGAGTAGTCGGAAGTCCCACCACAAAGTCCATCGTGATATGCTCCCACTTCCACTTTGGAATTTCCAATGACTTTAACAAGCCACTTGGTCGTTGATGTTCAGCCTGGTCGTTGATGTTCAGCCTTAACTTTCTAACAAGTCAAGCACCTACTCACATACTCGGCTATTTCTCTCTTCATATTCAGCCACCATAAACTCTGTCGAAGGTCTTGATACATCTTAGTGCTACCAGGATGAGTCGAGTACCTTGAACTGTGAGCCTCTTGCAAAATTTGCTCCTTTAATTCCATCTCATTCGAAGCCCAAATTCTTCCCTCAAATCTTAATAATCTCTCATTATCAAGACTAAACTTAATATCTTTTTTAGCGGTCAACCGCTTCTTCATTTGGTCACACTCATTAATTTTGAGATGCACCTCCTTCACTCTCTCTGCTATGGTAGATTGTATCTCCGTTGCAAACAGTCTCTGATCCGCTTCTCCTGGCAATTTCACCTCTAACTCCATCCTAGCCATCTCTGTTATTAACTCAGCTTGAGCCGTTAACATAGACAACTTCTCCCGACCCTTTCTACTCAAGGCGTCGGCCACTAAATTGGCTTTTCCAAGGTGATACAGGATTTCACAGTCGTAATCCTTTATCAACTCCAGCCATCTCCTCCGTCTCATATTCAACTCCTTCTATGTGAAGATATATTTTAGACTCTTATGGTCCGTGTATATCTCACATTTTTCCCCGTAAAGATAATGTCGCCATATCTTTAGGGCAAACACCACCGCGGCTAGTTCCAGATCATGAGTAGGGTAAACTTTCTCATAATCCTTCAACTACCTAGATGCATACGTAATGACCCTGCCATGCTGCATAAGCACGCCACCAAGTCCTCTATGCGAGGCATCGCTATAAACTACAAAATTTCCTGTGTCATCGGGTAATGACAAAACAGGCGCTTCACTCAACCTTTTCTTCAGTTCTTGAAAACTGTCCTCGCACTTCTCAGTCCATACGTACTTCACCGTCTTCCTCGTCAAGTTAGTCAGCGGAGTAGCTATCTTCGAAAAGTCCTGGATGAACCTCCGATAGTAACCCGCTAACCCTAGGAAACTCCGCACCTCAGTCGGCATTTTCGGTTGTTCCCAATTCATCACGGCTTTAACTTTCACTGGATCTACTGAAATTCCCTCGTGGTCAATGACATGTCCTAAAAATTGTACCCTCTCTAGCCAAAATTCACACTTAGTGAACTTCACATATAACTTCTCCTTCCTTAGTGTCTCCAACATTATTCTTAGGTGTTCAGCATGATCTTACGATGTCTTAGAATAGACTAGAATATCATCGATAAACACCACGACAAACTTGTCCAAATATTGTTTGACCACTCTGTTCATCATATCCATAAATGCAGCTGGTGTATTAGTCAACCCAAATGACATCACCAGAAACTCGTAATGACCATAACGAGTCTTGAATGTTGTCTTTGGCACGTCTTCATTCCTAACCTTCAGCTGATGATACCCCGTCCGCAAATCTATTTTAGAGAAATACTTTGCCCCCTTTAACTGATCAAAAAGATCATCGATCCTGGGCAATGGATACTTATTTTTTATTATCAACTTATTCAACTCTCGGTAGTCGGTACAATGTCTTAACGATCCGTCCTTCTTCTTGACAAACAGTACCGGTGCTCCCCACGGTGAAACACTCGGTTGAATGTACTTCTTGTCCAACAGTTCTTGTAACTGCACCATCAACTCCTTCATCTCCACTGGCGCCATTCGATACTGTGCCCTAGAAACTGGTGCCGCTCCTGGCACAATGTCTATTACGAATTCGGTCTCTCTATCCGGTAGAAGACCCGGCAACTCACTCGGAAATACGTCTATGAATTAATTCACTATAGGAATTTTTTCCATGGTCGCTCCCACTCTCTGGGTATCAACTACATGGCACAAATAACTTACACACCCCTTCCTTAATAGTTTCCTAGTTTATGTCATGGTCAGACAACACGAACGTCCCGACAATTTATTTCCATAAAATATTACATGAGGTTGTCTTAAGGTTCTAATATTTACGCATTTCTTTTGACAATCTATAATTGCCCCATGATTAACCAACTAATTCATTCCGAGAATTACGTCGAATTCTCCTAACTTTATCGGTATCAAATCTACTGATAATTCACAATCTCGAATGTTTACACAACAATTCCTATGAATATCTTCAACAAGAATTATTTCTTCGTTTGCTACCTTAATATTTAATGGTATAGGCAACTTTTCGGGAAGTAATCCTAATCGTTTAGCAAAATCACATGCGATAAACGAACAAGTAGCACCCGAGTCAAACAGTACGTATGCATTTAGGTCGTTGATCGGAATAATACCTGCGACTACATCCCCTGAGGCCATCGCATCTTGGACGGTCATATTGAAGGTACCGGCCATCAGCCTACCCGGCTGCACTGGACCCCCAATAGTTAACTTACCACTATTGGTTCTCTTATTCCCGTCTGTCCCCTTCTTCGGGAAGTTCTTTGCCATGTGATCAGTTAACCCACACATAAAGCATCCATGATTCTTCTTCAGACTTGGACAGTTAGGCGCAAGGTGGCCCTCCTGTCCACAATTCTAACACACGGCCTTACCCTTGAGACAGACTCCTAAGTGAGTCTTCCCACAGGTTTTCCAAGCCTCCATCCTCTTTATCAAGTCTCTTAATTTCACTCCGATATTCCTAGAGCTGAACGTTTTCCTCTTTTGTCCTTCGCCACTACCACTGGCACCTTTAACCTTCACTCCCCCATCCATCTTTCCCTTGTTCTTCTTATCCTTGTGGTATTGGCTCAATGCCTCGCTACCACCTTCGACAATTATTACCTTTTCTAAAATGGTCCCAAACGAAGGACTCTGGAATACAGAAATACGGCTATAAAGCCAGGGTTTCAAGCCCTGCTTGAACTGTCGAGCTTTTCTCACCTCAGTATCCACTTGGTGTGGAGCGAACCTTGCCAGTTCATTAAACTTGGCGGCATATTGGGGAACCGTCATGTCCCCTTGTTTTAACTCTAGAAACCGCATTTCCATCCTTCCTTGCATGCTCGTGGGAAAGTAGTTCTCATAAAATATTTCCTTGAACCTTAACCACGTTATCATCTCTATTCTGGCCCTAACTTGATTGGCCTCCCACCAAAAGTTGGCCTCTCCCTTCATCATGTAGGTTGCAAAGGCAACCTTTTGGGCCTCGTCGACATTTGCTATCACAAATGCCTTCTCGATCTCTCTCGGCCCGTAGTTCCTTTGAACTCCGGCTGACCCACACTCTTAAAGTCCTTAAATGTAGTATCTCGTACTACACCAGGATTTACGGGGATATTAGCCCCAGTTTGATTAAACGCTACAGTAAAAAGGTTTAAAAATTCATGCATGGGGTTAACCGAACCTCCCTCTGGTTGATTTACGTTTGCTTAATTCTGCGGTACTCCTCTTGGTGGCATTTTGCTGTTACAATAACCACACATTTCGTTATTATTCATTTTATGTTAATTAGCTATTATTCAATTTTAAACAATAACTTAAACATTCATTATTCCACATGTTCCAAAAATGAAAGCTTATATTGATTCATGGTAGTATAACACTACCTCAGTTACATTACACAATCTAATCGGATAACATTACTTTCCCGCAATTACATTCCAAAAATTGGGATTTACAAAAGACTACCCTTGATTATACAAAAGAGGGTTTTACGTCACTACTAGATACAAAATATTTACATATCTAACTACTCTAGCCACTACTAAATCACATCTGCCTTAAGGCATTCTCAAAATTTGCCTTGGCAAGACCGACAATAATATCATGGCTGATAGTATGCCGCGTCTGCCCTGCCTCTACGGGATAACCAGCTACCTGCAACTGGAAGTCCTCATGAGAACTTCTATGAATTTAGGACATTCTCCCTATTTTCTATTTTTTGGTCTTTAGCTCACTCCTAAGCTCAAAGACCTCCTGTTTCAGCTCATGGACCTTATCCTTAGCCAACACCCCTTCATCATGCTCCTGTTCCCACATGGATTCCACGTCCGTCTTGTCTTCTATCACAGCCTGAAGCTCCGCCTTCAGCTCCTTAACCTCCTGACAGTAGTGAATATTTCTATCCAATACTGTCATAAAGAGTGACATGATTGACCCCCCCGGAGCCGTCTCTGCTGCTATAGCTACTAGGTTAAAGGATACTGCCTCCAGCTCTTCCTCTAGCATGCCATCAAACACGGACATATAGTCATGGCTCTTTGAGTCTTCAGACTCAACCACTACTATCTCAGGATCTGCTGCTATGGGGTTCGGTATGATTTCTATCTGGTTTACCGACCCTTCACTGACTACCTGCACTTCTCTATTTTCTCTTGACATCTACAACAACACAAAAGTTTGATTAGTAAACGTCAGTAGAATAAAACACATAACATATATAATGCATTTTATAAGGTTAACGTCCATCTTTTATTCTTTGACTTTTCTTAAGGTTATGACTTAAGGTTTTATTTCACCCCCTTAAGTTTTATAACCTAATGCTCTGATACCAACTTGTGACGCCCCCAAATCTGGGTATCTTCCAACCCGACAGATGGTGTTACACGGTGCTACAGTTCACATAAACATTCAATTAAAATACCTCAAAAGAACGGATATGTCTTACATATATATATATATATATATATATATATATCAAAAGAATATTTACATTCCCCAGGTTCTTTACCACCAATACATTGTCTTTGTCATAATACCAATATTATTCTTTACAAAACCTATACAATTATATATGTAATCTACGGGTTTGCCTTCGCCTTCTCTTTATCCTTGTCGGATCCATCGGTCCATTCGGTCTTAGCTGCATTCATATGGTTCAAGCAAGAATGAGCCTAACTAGCTCAGCAAGTACAACAATTCTAGGGAAATAGCATGCTTGAAACATAGGAATTATATATCTTCAATAACTGAACAATAGTTACGAAGTACTATCGATAATTCAAAACAGCACTTCTTTTCATTTAAAACGTTTTACAACAACAATATTCAGTAAAACATCAATTCCGGTTCAAGATCGTAAGCACTTCATAAGCACTTTGAAAAGGACATTCCGACACGAAGTCCGTAAGTCCGGCATAGCTTACGAGCACGTCTAGGTGATCAGCCTATAGTACTCTATGTTGATCAACACTACATTCATTAAACGTGTATACGTTTAAGTGGTGGCAACCTCACGTGCCAGTCGTTTGACAACAAAACATTTTAGCATACTCAGTCTTCTTTTGAAAACCACAATAATATTAGTTTAGTAAATCCTTGTCAATACTTGATAGATTATAAGAAATCCAACATAGCATAAGTCTAGCCAAATGAATTGGCTTTTGACTTCATCAGACATTAACTCATATGCAAGAATACATGAGTCACAAAGCTTGTCCAGATCGAACTAGAACAAGGGTTAGAGTACTTGCCTTCAGTATCTACTACAGTTATAACACGTTCTCGTTTAAGTCCTTAAGTCTCTACAGTAAATGATAACATCACACAATACATTAGGTCATGAATAAACATACATGGGTCCTAATGAATCTTACCCTTCTTCTCAATTTAAATTCTGACTTAGATCTGTTATTATATTTTTTTGACTTTTCATTACGTCATTCACATTACGTTCACATTCAATTGATTAACAACCTTTAATCATCCTACATTAAGTGTCTACAATGCCTTAATAATGTTATGATTATATCTTAGTTCATTACTAATGAATTCTCTTTCATTCTATACTTGTAAGTATTCTTGTCTGCCAAAACTCTAGGACTGGCGCCGCAGCGCCACACTTAACTCTTAATCTCGCACCGTAGTGCGATTTAGCAGTATGCCCTGACACTGTTACGGCACTGCTACGCCACCCATTTGGCCTTGGGTTGGCGCCGCGGTGCCAACTCTATGCCTTCGAAAAATTTTGCAGATTTTAAATTTTACGAAACTCCCGAACGCATAATGTAAGACCCCAACTTTTATAAATAAAGATGAATTTTCTATAAATATCATTTTTGAATATTATGGAGTTAATTTGATATAATGTTATAGTTGTGGGTAATATTTATAAATTTTACAAAGTACGCAAGTTGTTATATAATATTCGATTGGTCGGGGAATATTCGTTTTAACAGGGAATATTCGTACAACGGCACAATCATTGGTGGACCCCACAACAGAATTATTGTCGGATTGAGAAAACGACAAAAATATTATATTAAAAATAACGGTGGAAGTTTTACCATTGATACTGTTGAACTACTCGATAGTAAAAGTACAGTAATACGTGTGGTTGCATAGTAGCACACGGTATTGATTATTAATGCTTATGTGAGAAGTCACTCAGTTTGATTCAATTATTGTCAGTTAATAATATGAATTATTTAGCGATAATGACGTTTTATTTTATTCGTATTATTAACGTAATAAAACAGAAACATCTTTTTATATAAAACAGAATACTTTATTAAATTTATTCTATAAATAGAATATATTATATTTTATTTAAAAGATTTTTCTTTAAATATGGACCGTCAGATTAAAGTAATCAATCTGGACCGTTCATGGATTAGTTACTATGCATTCTATTTTTCTATAAATAGCAGCTCATTCCTTCATTATTTCTTACGAATTCACTGAACTCTAGAGAGAGAAACTATAGAGAGAGAGAGAAGAAGAGTATTCTGCTACTTAACTACTTCCTTATTTCAGCTCTTCTTTAAAATGGTAAGGGGTGTTATTCTTTCTTATTCATGAAGAGAACTTTTGTTATTCCATTTCTTATTATTCTGTTGGAATAACCTGTATACGCGGTCTACCCTATACTTGGTGACATTCTTCTATTATTATTCTGTTGGAATATCCTGTCTGTGCGTTTTACGCCGGACCTGGTTCCATTATTTATTATTCTGTGGGAATAACCTGTCTGTGCGGTCTATCGCATACATGGTGATTTCTTTTGTTATTCTATTCTTTATTATACTCAGTTGGTTAAGTTTTGACTTCTATACTCCATGAAATTTGTGGAATATCCTTGATAGTTGCGTTTCATCCAATATCTTTTCAAGAAAATATTCTTCTAAGCATTCTTGAATTTTACTCCACAAAGCAGTATCATGTTGACAATTTGGACTTTGTTAATTCTTGGATAAATTAATTCTTGAACTTATTTTATTGAATTATTATATCATTGTCATCATCCTCATGTTTATAAAATATTGAAAGTCATCTGTGGCCTGTAGTGCATTGATGGACTTGGTATGATTATGACCAGGGATTATTCGTTATAATCATGACCGTAATGTTACAAATAATGTGGTAAAAGTCCTCATTGGCCTGTAGTGCATTGATGGACAGTTGTTGGCGTGATCATGACCATTAATGAATATACGAATATCCTTGGCCGTAGTGCAGGGGTGATTCGATGATGTGGATTATTTTATTAAGCTGAGTCCCAGCGATAACAGTGTTGAAAAACCTTTTAAAGCATAAAAGATAGTAGAGTTTATTTTCTACTTGACTCTTTTAATGAATTTCTTGTTCCGTTGCAGTTAAACTTGATGTCTATTATATTTTATCAGTTTAACATTGTTGAAGGCTAATGATAATTTATTCTGCATTATCTTAGTCATAATATTTCTTACTGGGCTAGTTGAGCTCACCCTTTCTTTCACTGTTCTCTTCAGGAAATGTGAACGTACCTGGGGCAAGTCAGGGAACGGAGTGATGGTCCGAATGATAGTATTAGTTAGTAGTCCTCACTATTCTATGTAATGGTGTATTAATAAATATAACGAGGACTCCTTTTGAGTATGAATACTCTCTAGAAGATAATATTTGTATTCAAACTCACAGTTTATGTTTTGTCGTATTGTACACGACAGTTGTATTAGTAAGTTGTATTTGTATTCTGTACTATGTATCTGACGACCCAAGATAGGTGATGTATACCTAATTTTGGGGGCGTCACAGTTGGTATCAGAGCTTAGGGATATGATCCCTGGCTAAGATGTGAGAATAGAACTAGGAGGGGAGAGACGGGGAATTCCTTCGCTAGTATGACCTACCTAAGTTTATTTGCATGGTATTTAATTGGTCGGTCATAATATAAGGATAATATATGACATATCAATTAACTTTTATTTTGTGGCAGTATCTGAAAATGGCATCTGAGAATGTTGAGAATAGCAATGGAGCACAGGCGACTGTTGATTCACCACATATCAATAATCAGGATAATGTGCATCAGGAAGGTGACAATCCTCATACAAATAACAACACTGACCAGATGATGAATGATGGAATGTTCAGAAACTTTAAGCAGTTCATGCAACAGCAGGCGAGAGCGGCTCCTGTCTAAAATATAGGTGAAAACACTGAAAACTCTCGGACGGTCACCGCTAAACAGTTCAAGGAGCTGGGACCACCAGAGTTTAAGGGAGAGCCAAAACCACTTATAGCGGAAACATAGATAAAGTAGATTACCAAGATATTTGATGTCTTGGGATGCTCCGAGGAGCAAAAGGTTCCCTTTACCGCCTTTATGTTGCGAGGAGAGGCAGATTACTGGTGGGAATCAATTAAGCGTACTCAACCTACTGCACTGAAGATGTCTTGGGAGAAGTTCCAAGAGCTATTCAATGACAAATACTTTCCCGAAAGTGTTTGTCACATGAAGGAGGTAGAGTTCATCAAATTAGAGCAGAATAATATGACCGTGTCGCAGTATGAGGCTAAATTTGCTGAGTTGTCCCGGTTTGCGTCCCACTTGGTGGATAATGAAGAGAGAATGACGCCAATATTTTTATGAGGTTTGAAACCTGAGATACGTCAACATCTTATTTCTCATAAACTGTGTTTGTATTCAGATGTTGTGAATAGGGCTCAGTTAGTGGAGCGCGATAATGAGTCAACGCAACCAAAAGAAAGCAGTCAGCAAAATGATAATACCAGTGAGAGCAGTCATCGAAGCGGTGACAACAAGCGTGGAGGGAATCAACAGGCCAGAAATGGTAACCACTTCGGTGGTAATCAGGGCCAAAACAATAAGAATGGTCATTTCAAGAAGAGGAGATTCAACAATGATGGAAAGACGTCAGCACCAGCACCCGTTGTTAAGGAAGGAGAACGACCACCTATCATATGTTTCAAATGCGGAGGGGAGGGGCACATCAGTCCAAACTGCGCGATGCCGTCTAAAGCATGTTATAATTGTGGAAGAGAAGGTCATTTAGCTCGATTTTATCGTTTACCAAAAACAAGTTCAGCCAAGATGGAGACACCAAAGGCCGTCCCAGAAAAGTTAAAACTGGTAGTGCAAGGGAGAGCGTTTGTTGTGACATCCCAGAAAGCAAGGAACCCGAATGAGGTCATCACGGGTAAGCTTATCATAAACTCTAACGAAGTCTATACTTTATTTGATACCGGTTCTACCCATTCTTTTATTTCTCCTACTTGCGCTCATCGATTAAATTTGATTCCGGAGAAATTAGACTTTGACTTATCTGTTGAAACTCCATTGGGAGAAACCTTCATTACATCCACGGTTTATAAGTCTTGTTTGGTTCAAGTTGGTACCCACATATTACCTGTCGATCTTATTTTATTAAAAATACTTGCATTTGATGTGATTCTAGGGATTGATTGGTTAACTACTCATCATGCAAAAATTGATTGTTTTCGTAAGGTTGTTAGCTTTCATATTCCTAATCGACCTATTATACGAATTCAAGCAACAAAACCATTAAAATCAATCGCTGTCATCTCAAGCCATAAAGCTATTCGTTTATTGAAAAACGGATGTCAAGCTTTCTTAGCTCATGTCACGGATCTAAACAAAAATATGTCAGCTTTGAATGATATTTCTATTGTTAATAAATTCCCTGACGTATTCCCTGAAGAACTTCCTGGCCTACCCCCAGAGCGTGAAATTGAATTTTGTATCGACCTTGAACCCGGTACAAAACCCATTTCCAAAGCCCCATATCGAATGGCTCCTATTGAACTTCAGGAGTTAAAGATTTAACTGCAGGAATTGTTAGACATTGGCTTTATTCGTCCTAGTACTTCTCCTTGGGGTGCTCCTGTGCTATTCGTGAAGAAGAAAGATGGAAGTATGCGACTTTGTATTGATTATCGGGAGTTGAATCATGTCACCATCAAAACAGGTACCCATTGCCACGTATTGATGACCTGTTTGACCAGTTGCAAGGAGCACAATTCTTTTTAAAGATCGATCTTCGTTCTGGATATCATCAGCTGAAGGTTAGAACTAAGGATATTCCAAAGACGGCTTTTAGAACTCGGTACGGGCATTATGAATTCTTAGTCATGTCCTTTGGATTGACTAATGCTCCTGCTGCCTTCATAGATATGATGAACCGGGTATTCAAGGAATATTTGGATCACTTTGTGGTCGTCTTTATTGATGACATCCTTATTTATTCCAAAAGCCGTGAAGATCATGAGCAACACTTGAGGCTGGTACTCCAAAAGCTTCGTGAATACAAGCTTTATGCCAAGTTGAAGAAATACGAGTTCTGGCTGGAGGAGGTAGCATTCCTTGGGCACGTAGTATCAAGTCATGGAATATCGATTGACCCGGCAAAGATTGAAGATATTCAAAGCTGGGAGCAACCTAAATCAGTGACCGAAGTACGTAGCTTTCTTGGTTTAGCTGGTTATTATCGGAGATTCGTGGAAGGATTTTCTCGAATCGCTACTCCATTAACTCAGCTGACTCGGAAAGATACAAAGTTCGGTTGGAGCGAAGAATGTGAGCAGAGTTTTTAAGAACTCAAGAGGAGACTTATTTCAGCACCTGTTCTAACAATACCATCTGGCTCGGAGGGATTTGTCATCTACAGTGATGCTTCGAGCAAAGGGTTGGGATGCGTTCTCATGCAACATGGAAAAGTTATAGCCTATGCATCAAGACAACTCAAGGAATATGAGAGGAATTATCCTACTCATGATCTAGAGTTGGCAGCTGTTGTCTTTGCACTTAAAATTTGGAGGCATTACTTGTATGGGGAGAAGGTGGAGATCTTTACGGATCATAAAAGCCTCAAATATTTCTTCACTCAAAAGGAACTCAACATGCGACAACGACGTTGGCTTGAACTGTTGAAAGATTATGATCATACCATTCAATACCATCCTGGAAAAGCAAACGTGGTAGCTGACGCATTGAGTAGAAGATCATATGCAAGTACGAGTGCAATATTGTCAACACAAAGGCCCATTTTGTGTGACTTGCAAAGGATGGAGATAGAGTTAAAGACTCCAGGGACCCATGTGATGATGGCGAATATACGAGTAGAACTAACTTTAATCGATAAAGTTAAAGCTGCTCAAGCTACAGACCTGGAGCTGATGCGTATGAGGAAGAAAGTGCAAGAAGGTGCTATGCCGGAAGCAAGAATCGATGAAGAAGGAATACTTCGAGTCAACTCCAGACTTTGTGTTCCTAACAACCCTGATTTAAAGTATGAAATCATGATGGAGGCGCACAACACACCGTTTGCAATCCATCCTGGAAGTACCAAAATGTATCATGATCTTCGTCATACATTTTGGTGGAGCAATATGAAGAGAGAGATAGCGTTGTTTATCTCAAGGTGTCTAACTTGTCAACGAGTCAAAGTGGAGCATCAAGTACCAAAAGGTCCATTGCAACCACTTGAAATTCCAGAATGGAAGTGGGAGCACATTACCATGGATTTCGTTACCGGTCTTCCTAGGGTTTCTCAAGGTATTGATGCGATTTGGGTTATTGTTGATAGATTGACCAAGTCTGCTCATTTCTTACCGATACGAGAAACTTATACACTTGAACGTCTTGCTCGTATGTACATAAATGAGATTGTAAGACTGCACGGTATGCCAGTATCCATAGTTTCTGATCGAGACCCAAGATTCACTTCACGATTTTTGGTTAGTTTACAAAAAGCTATGGGCACAGATTTACGATTTAGTTCGGCATATCATCCTCAGACGGACGGACAATCAGAGAGGACTATTCAAACTCTAGAAGATTTATTAAGACTCTGTGTCTTTGACTTTAAGGGAAGTTGGGACAAGTTCTTACCATTGGTGGAGTTTTCCTACAACAACAGTTATCAAGCAAATATTGGCATGGCTCGATTCGAAGCATTGTATGGAAGAAAATGTCGTTCTCCAGTATGCTGGGATGAGGTGGGTGAAGCAACGTTGTTGGGACCGGAGTTGGTACGTATGACTACAGAAAAGATTCAAACGATCTGACAACGTATAAAAACCTCACAAGATCGACAAAAGAGTTATGCTGATCTTCATCGAAAGGACGTGAAATTTGATATAGGAGATCATGTGTTCTTACGTGTTGCTCCATGGAAAGGAGTTATGAGATTTAGAAAAAGAGGAAAGCTCAATCCTCGATTCATCGGTCCATTTTTAATCCTCGATCGAGTAGGAACTGTGGCTTATAGACTCGCTTTACGGCCAAGTATGTCTCGTGTTCATAACGTTTTTCACATATCCATGTTACGCAAATATGTGGAAGACCAGAACCACATTATTGAGTTGGACCGGACGAAATAGCGGAGGATTTGACGTATGAAGAAGTTCCTGTTCAAATCTTGGATAAGAAGGAACATATTCTACGCTCCAAGGTTATACCTCAAGTCAAAGTTTTGTGGAGATACCACGATGTTGAGGAAAGGACTTAGGAGTTAGAATCTGAAATGAAATCAAGGTATCCTTACCTCTTCGACATACCAGGTACGTACCCTAATTTCGGGGGCGAAATTTCATAAGAAGGGGAGGTTGTAAGACCCCAACTTTTATAAATAAAGATGAATTTTCTATAAATATCATTTTTGAATATTATGGAGTTAATTTGATATAATGTTATAGTTAAGCGTAATATTTATAAATTTTGCAAAGTACGCAAGTTGTTATATAATATTCGATTGGTCGGGGAATATTCGTTTTAACAGAGAATATTCGTACAACGACACAATCATTGGTGGACCCCACAACGGAATTATATATTCTTTACAAAACCTATACTATTATATATGTAATCTACGGGTTTGCCTTCGCCTTCCCTTTATCCTTGCTGGATCCATCGGTCCATTCGGTCTTAGCTGCATTCATATGGTTCAAGCAAGAATGAGCCTAACTAGCTCAGCAAGTACAACAATTCTAGGGAAATAGCAGGCTTGAAACATAGGAATTATATAACTTCAATAACTGAACAATAGTTACGAAGTACTATCGATAATTCAAAATAGCACTTCTTTTCATTCAAAACGTTTTACAACAACAATATTCAGTAAAACATCAATTCTGGTTCAAGATCATAAGCATTTCATAAGTACTTTGAAAAGGACATTCCGACACGAAGTTCGTAAGTCCGGCATAGCTTACGAGCACGTCTAGGTGATCAGCCTATAGTACTCTATGTTGATCAACACTACATTCATTAAACGTGTATACGTCTAAGTGGTGGCAACATCACGTGCCTGTCGTTTGACAACAAAATATTTTAGCATACTCAGTCTTCTTTTGAAAACCATAATAATATTAGTTTAGTAAATCCTTGTCAATACTTGATAGATTATAAGAAATCCAACATAGCATAAGTCTAGCCAAATGAATTGGCTTTTGACTTCATCAGACATTAACTCATATGCAAGAATACATGAGTCACAAAGCTTGTCCAGATCGAACTAGAACAAGGGTTAGAGTACTTGCCTTCAGTATCTACTACAGTTATAACACGTTCTCGTTTAAGTCCTTAAGTCTCTACAGTAAATGATAACATCACATAATACATTAGGTTATGAATAAACATACATGGGTCCTAATGAATATTACCCTTCTTCTCAATTTAAATTCTGACTTAAATCTGTTATTATGTTTTTTTGACTTTTCATTACGTCATTCACATTACGTTCACATTCAATTGATTAACAACCTTTAATCATCCTACATTAAGTGTCTACAATGCCTTAACAATGTTATGATTATATCTTAGTTCATTACTAATGAATTCTCTTTTATTCTATACTTGTAAGTATTCTTGTCTGCCAAAACTCTAGGACTGGCGCCGCAGCGCCACACTTAACTCTTAATCTCGCACCGTAGCGCGATTTAGCAGTATGCCTTGACACTGTTACAGCATTGCTACGCCACCCATTTGGCCTTGGGTTGGCGCCGCGGTGCCAACTCTATGCCTTCGAAAAATTTTGCAGATTTTAAAATTTACGAAACTCCCGGACGCATAATGTAAGACCCCAACTTTTATAAATAAAGATGAATTTTCTATAAATATTATTTTTTTAATATTATGGAGTTAATTTGATATAATGTTATAGTTGTGGGTAATATTTATAAATTTTGCAAAGTACGCAAGTTGTTATATAATATTCGATTGGTCGGGGAATATTCGTTTTAACAGGGAATATTCGTACAACGACACAATCATTGGTGGACCTCACAACGAAATTATTGTCGGATTGAGAAAACGACAAAAATATTTTATTAAAAATAACAGCGGAAGTTTTACCATTGATACTGTTGAACTACTCGGTAGTAAAAGTACAGTAATACGTGTGGTTGCATAGTAGCACACGGTATTGATTATTAATGCTTATGTGAGAAGTCACTCAGTTTGATTCAATTATTGTCAGTTAATAATATGAATTATTTCGCGATAATGACGTTTTGTTTTATTCGTATTATTAACGTAATAAAACAGAAACATCTTTTTATATAAAACAGAATACTTTATTAAAGTTATTCTATAAATAGAATATATTATATTTTATTTAAAAGATTTTTCTTTAAATATGGACCGTCAAATTAAAGTAATCAATCTGGACCGTTCATAGATTAGTTACTATGCATTCTATTTTTCTATAAATAGCAGCTCATTCCTTCATTATTTCTTACGAATTCACTGAACTCTAGAGAGAGAAACTATAGAGAGAAACTATAGAGAGAGCGAAGAAGAGTATTCTGCTACTTAACTACTTCCTTATTTCAACTCTTCTTTAAAACGGTAAGGGGTGTTATTCTTTCTTATTCATGAAGAGAACTTTTGTTATTCTATTTCTTATTATTCTGTTGGAATAACCTGTATGCGCGGTCTACCCTATACTTGGTGACATTCTTCTATTATTCTGTTGGAACATCCTGTCTGTGTGTTTTACACCGGACCTAGTTCCGTTTTTATTATTATTCTGTTGGAACATCCTGTCTGTGTGTTTTACACCGGACCTGGTTCCGTTTTTATTATTATTCTGTTGGAACATCCTGTCTGTGTGTTTTACACCGGACCTGGTTCCGTTTTTATTATTATTCTGTTGGAACATCCTGTCTGTGTGTTTTACACCGGACCTGGTTCCGTCTTTATTAGTATTCTGTTGGAATATCCTGTCTGTGCGTTTTACGCCGGACCTGGTTCCATTATTTATTATTCTGTGGGAATAACCTGTCTGTGCGGTCTATCGCATGCATGGTGATTTCTTTTGTTATTCTATTCTTTATTATACTCAGTTGGTTAAGTTTTGACTTCTATACTCCATGAAATTTGTGGAATATCCTTGATAGTTGCGTTTCATCCAATATCTTTTCAAGAAAATATTCTTCTAAGCATTCTTGAATTTTACTCCACAAAGCAGTATCATGTTGACAATTTGGACTTTGTTAATTCTTGGATAAATTAATTCTTGAACTTATTTTATTGAATTATTATATCATTGTCATCATCCTCATGTTTATAAAATATTGAAAGTCATATGTGGCCTGTAGTGCATTGATGGACTTGGTACGATTATGACCAGGGATTATTCGTTATAATCATGACCGTAATGTTACAAATAATGTGGTAAAAGTCCTCATTGGCCTGTAGTGCATTGATGGACAGTTGTTGGCGTGATCATGACCATTAATGAATATACGAATATCCTTGGCCGTAGTGCAGGGGTGATTCGATGATGTGGATTATTTTATTAAGCTGAGTCCCAGCGATAACAGTGTTGAAAAACCTTTTAAAGCATAAAAGATAGTAGAGTTTATTTTCTACTTGACTATTTTAATGAATTTCTTGTTCCGTTGCAGTTAAACTTGATGTCTATTATATTTTATCAGTTTAACATTGTTGAAGGCTAATGATAATTTATTCTGCATTATCTTAGTCATAATATTTCTTACTGGGCTAGTTGAGCTCACCCTTTCTTTCACTGTTCTCTTCAGGAAATGTGAACGTACCTGGGGCAAGTCAGGGAACGAGTGATGGTCCGAATGATAGTATTAGTTAGTAGTCCTCACTATTCTATGTAATGGTGTATTAATAAATATAACGAGGACTCCTTTTGAGTATGAATACTCTCTAGAAGATAATATTTGTATTCAAACTCACAGTTTATGTTTTGTCGTATTGTACACGACAGTTGTATTAGTAAGTTGTATTTGTATTCTGTACTATGTATCTGACGACCCAAGATAGGTGATGTATACCTAATTTTGGGGGCGTCACACATAACTTCTTCGTTATAAGTCCGAATTGGCCCGTTCAAAAGCCTACGGTTCACAAATTACATACTCTATGCGTTCATGTAAGAATTTTATCTATTTGAATTTGTTTACTAAAATTTCACCTATTAGTTCATTTTAACAAAAATGATAAACGTTCGTGAACGTTCAATGCTCGTTTCTTTGTTCTAAGTCGGAATCCGGCCATTTTTGAGTCCGCAACTCTATAATGACAAATATGACTTGTCTCCATCGAAAACCAATGTTTCTGACTTCAAACACAAAATACGACTTCCATTCCGAGAATTTCACGAATTCGACGATTATCGTCCAATCGTGGGATTTCGGCGAAACCTCATTACTAATCATTCTAAATGTATTTTAATCAACATATAAACATTTCAAGTTATTACACCAACTTATTATTAAAGTAGGTTTTGACTTATTCTCATAAGTCAATGACTTACTTAACTTATGAACTTCAATTCTCATGCTTATGACTTATTATGAACTTAAGTCCTTCAATCAATGTTCTCATACTATGTTGAATCATACTAACATCATATGACAAACATATGACAAGTTTTGTACAAGTTTATTAACTTATTTAGGTTTAAGTTGCTTATTCATAACTTATTCGGCTTAAGTCCATTGCATATCCATTTCCCTTATGTTTTTAGCATCTAAGTTTATTTATATTACACTTCTCTTATCATCCTAGTATGATAGAGATAGAAGAGACAAGATCAATTACCTTTGAAGATTACTTCTCTTGCTTTGGAAATCTAACAATGAAAGGTTAAGCTTTAAAGTGCTTATTAGCTCTAACAAATAAGTTGTTTGTGAGAGAGTTTGTTGGCTGAAATCTAAACAAGTAAAATAAAAAATCCAAGCTTGCTATTTATAGAGGGCTAAGGTTGGGGCATAATGGTCTTTAAAACATCCCACCTCCTTAGCTAACCTCCTTACTATTCATGTCTTAAGGCCTAAGTTTACTTGCTAACCACAACTCTTATCTCTTACTTGGTTATTACATAAAGTTCTTACCCATCAAGACTACCCATATTAACATAGGTTGCTCCATGGGTCATGGCTAATTCATTGGGCTTGCATTAATAATAGTTTGGGCTTCACTTTATAAACCACTTGGGCTTAGTATAAATCCCACATAGGTTTACACCATTAATCTTATTGGATTTATTCTTCATACAAGATTCACTATTCTATTTCATTAGAAATTAATACAAAACATTCTTAAATTAAGTCCACATGCGAAATTTTGTGTTTTCCATACTTAGATTATTATTACATAATCCATCTCGCCTCGATATTATAACATTACGTATTTCTCGGAAGTTCAAAAATAATTCCCGAACGATAAACGATGAATAGTATTTTTCAAAAAATTTCTCGGAAAACTTTTATTTTCGTCTTAAAAATTCAAACACTTTAATTCCTTCACATAGTCAAAAGACTACGACGTTTCGACCTTTCTAGGTTATAAAACAACATACATCTTATTAACCCATAATAATAACAAATAATAATATTTTATTCATTAATTAATTCTTTCAAGTATTTTACAAAGGATCCGAATTTCTCGGTCGTTACATCCGGTAGTATCCGAAATGGATATGAACTGTCTTCCAGGGTTCCCTCTTGAAAGACAAACATGTCCTCCTGCAATATTAGTGACAGGTGTGCAGAAATCTTCGAGTGTCTACAGATGCCCCTCTTTATCATACTCATGCAATGCAATGCATTGGTAGGATAAAGAATCCTAGACACTTGAAATGCCATAAGACAAACATGATACTATATGCAGCAACATGATGCAAATGTATGATGCATGATGCATGCGTGCGAGGTTGTTGCCCAACATGCTGGGGATGATTACTGAGTCCTTGTACTGTTTACCGAGGATTGGCAACTATGACCTGATCGGATGTGTGATCCGAACCTATTAGGATGTTGATGTTGGAGTTATCACCAAAGTCCTGGATCTTTGAAACTAACTTAATCCCAAGAGGTACCTCTTATGTGTAAGAGATCTGTGGGGATAAAGCTTTGTCTGTTTGAGGATGTGTATAACATATTCCATCATCAATCCTCCTTGATGATGTTGACCTTTCCTGGTTTGTATCGCCGGGATATGTCAAGATTCTGTTGGATTTACTACCAACAGCAAATGCTGTCAAGATTGCCTAACCTTCGTTGATTTGTACTTCACTGACATGTGAATCAACGGATGAAAACCATGTAGAGTAGACTGTCAAGGCTGCTTGACTTTCGCTGACGTGTGAACCAACGGCTGATACTCTGTGAGCATATCGTCAAGGTTGCTTGACCTTCGCCGACATGTGAATCAATGGAACATTGCGTTGTGACCCCCGCCGGGGATCCATTGGGGACTTATGAATATAAACGTACGCAATCATCGAACAGCTTTCAATGCCTCGATGGGTTTACTTGCCATCGACTGAAATAACGTCAAGGCTGCTTGACCTTCGTGATGTTTGTGTCAACGGGATGAACATACTTTGTAACCCCTGCCGGGGTTCGCGCTGTAACCCCATCGGGGATCTACGTTGTAACCCCCGTCGGGGATCACGTTGATCTTTAGGGTAATGACCCGAAATTGGCGGCATTGGACCTGTACAGGTATTGTCGAATGTGATTTGTAACAAATGAGATCATTGGCATGGTATACCTCGTGCTTGGGTGACTACCAATGAGTGATGTACAGACTCAAAGTTCCTCATGCTTAGGCATTTTATTCCCAATTTGACCTTTTCAGTCCGCAAGAACTCCTTTGCAACTTGAACTGGACCGAGCCGAAGGGGGTGGGGGCTCTATGTCGGTAGCAGAGCGTGCTATTAGGAGCACCAAGGGGAGATTTGCATGTGATCTTTCCTCCTGTAAGGATGCATTCGGCATGTATGCAGTCACTCGTCACTAATATCCCA